>VWZW01004700.1:1293660-1488767 GCA_013397115.1 Edolisoma coerulescens | reverse complement strand
TGCGGCGCCTTCTGCCTCGCCGTCCTGACCTTGTTTTCCCGGCGGGACGCCCGGGCGGGCCCGCGGCTGCTCGGAGACCGGCGGGGTTAAAAAGTAACTTTCCCAGTAGCGGGGCCGAAGGAGAAGGATGAAGAGGAGAGGGAAAGTCTCCCGCTCCTGTCGGCCCTGGGCCCGCCGCAGCCCCTCTCCCGCCCGGGCCTGGCGGTAGCGAGGCCGGGACAGAGCGGCAGGAGTGCAAGGATACTCCCGTTGTCTCTCGGGGCCGCCGGCCGTGGNGTTGTTTACCCCCGGTAATGACTCGCACAGGCGATGCCGCGCTCCCGCCATGGCGGCGGGTGGCTCGGCGTGACGCCTAGAGCCGCCGTGAGGCAGCCAGGCGGGAAGGCCATTTTCCCTGCTCGGGTGATTAGTGTTTCTGCAGGAGGTGGCTGGCGAGAGTTACGGGGTAGGGAAGATGGAGGGCGGGAGGTGGCTGTTTTGTTTTACTGCTGCCCCGGTGCAGGTAGGAGTGCCCCAAACACGGGTGTGATCTCGGCTTCGTTTGGTGTTGCTCAGGTGCCAGCCCTGGTTGGGCTCCCCAGAGCCTTTGTGCCAAAGGAGGTGGAGAGGAGGAGCCTGATGTTGGAGAGAGGCTTGGTGACAACCTGCCTGTCAAGGAGTGAAAGAAGGAGATTACCCGACAAAAGAAAACAGCAGGATTGGCTCCCCTGATAGGGGAGAGACAGGACGGTTCAGAGGGGAAAGATTAAACAAAAATATTAAGCCTGGCCTTTTCAAACATCAGCTGACAATGGGATTGTACGAAGGTAGCTACTGACATGAAATTAAACTGATTTGGGTAGGAGTTGAGAGTGGCGTTTAGGAGTTCATTGAAGCTGGGATGGGAACTAATGCCTTAGGTGGCCAGATAAGAGCAGTAAATGATTAAAGTGCAAGGAAGGGAATGAGAATAGAGCCCTGAGGGGTGGGGGTAAGTGAAGGAGCAGCTGAAAGAGCAGTCATTCTATTGGGAGGGGACCCAGATTAACTGTGGAAGAGCTGACAAACAGTAATAGAGGGCATCCCAAACCAATAAGCAGTTCCAGAACTGCACGAAGGTGAAAGGGGCCTGTAAGTTACTTCCTGGCTAAGCCTAGTTGCCAGTAGTTTCAGCAGCCAGAAACTAGGCTGCGGCAGATCAAGGGCAGTTAATGGGAGTGGGAGGGGAATATGCGAAGGTGGGGGGGTCAGAAGAACAACTTCTCACCGTAGTCGGTTTTGAATCAGAAAAACGGTGGAGAGGAAACCCAACTCACTTAAGAAATTAGGGCAAAAGTGGTTTTACCTCGGGGTCTGCGATGCTACTGACATACTGGACTATCCTTCCTTTCCAACAGGAACAATATGGCATGCGTGTAAGCTTCTGAGACTGGAGCATTAATGCTTCTCATCCCCTGCTCTGTGTAGTGCTGCTGCTGTTACCGCTGTGAGGAACTTAAGAGCAGTGCAGAGCACGCAACCTCAAGTAACAGCACTTGCTCCATTGTGGGGATGCCTGTGATCTGTTTCTGGTTAAGGTGTTCAGAAAATTCGTAGGTGATAGGTAAGAGTTTGAAAAAGAAATGGAGAGTAAAGAGATCCCCTGTGCTCTCTATATGCAAGTGTAACATGAGAAGACAAATACATTTGTTTCCAGAAGAGATGACCAGATGGAATGAGATAATAGACTGGTGTGAGGAGTTTGCATGGGAAGGTTTTTGGTGGGTTTTTTGTTTGGTTTTGGTTTTGGGTGGTTTTTTTTTTTTTTAGGCTCTAATTATATCCAGTTAGAACCTAATCCAGTGAGTACATTATTCTCCTCCACATGGCCTTTCTTTTACTTTAAACCAGATCTTCCCTACAGGCAAGACTGGAGAGTGGAGCTCATTATTTTGAAGTCAGTTAATTTGTCAGAGTCATTGAATGTGTTTTTGTGGGGCTTGTGCTACTAAAGTGCTGGTGTAAAGGACTAAGCAGTGGAGGGGATATAGAAAGTGTGGAAAAATACATTCTGTGGGACTTGCTGGCTTTTCTGGAGAGGTGGTAGACCCTGCTGCACTACTACACAGAGCTGCCTGCAGTGTTTCTCTTTGGAGGGAGCAGTAGGGACAGGTTCTGCAGTGCTTTAAGGGAGGAAGGTGGACAGGTGAAAATGCTAAAGAACCAGGTGTTTGATTCTAATGCTAACTGAGGAGCTTGGAAGGGGAGATTATCCTTAAGATAGGTGTGCTATCTCTCTGTCTTTCCCTTTAGTCTTTCTACCTACGCTGGGTCTTGCCTGCTTGCTTCCACAAACTCTGGGTCAGGAGAGATAAGGCATGATTGCACATGCATTTTTCAGAGGTTGTACCGACTCAAGCTGGCTGTGGCTACTTGTTCCTACCTCTGTTCCATCCTTTCAGCTGTGTCAGTAGAGCTGTTTGTGCAGCTAGAGAACTTGCTCAGAGTTGAGGAGCATTTTTCATTGGTCTGGGTTCATATGCAGCGGGGGTGCAAGCAAATGTTAAGAAAGTAACTGTTCAGACTCTAATCTCTGCAGAAGGAAATGTGTGTCCCTCCCACTCTGAGTGTTTTAGAGGTCTGTGCTGCTGCTTCTGTTATTACCGAATTTCCAGGTCGTTTGAGGGGAAGCTGGGGATTGATCAAAGCTGGGGGACATAGGATGGGGAGGACACCTTTTGCAGGGTGAAAAGATGATTCTAGGCTACACTTCTGAATTTATAGGCTATAGTTGTTCTTTTTAGTATACAAAAAATGATTACCACAGAACTCCAGAGTCATGGCTCTAGTGCATTAATGGAGCAAATCAGTGAGTTCACTACTTGTGAGACTTCACTGCGTTTTAGAAATTGACAGTACTTCTGTGAATGAGGAGCAGCAATTGTACAACCATTTGGGATCTGTCTTGTAAATGCCACAGTTGTGTCCCTGCTGCTCCTGGGGTTGTGTGAAGTCCCAGGTGGGCTGGGACAGCAGTTGCAGGAAGGGCAGGCTCGTGGCAGGCCCCAGCACGCTGGCTGCCCTGGCTCTCTGTGGGCTGGCCAGCGGCCTGACTGCCCCCCCATCAGCCTCCCAGCAGCCCGGGCTGTGCAGAGATGCTCCGGACACCAGGTAGCCGGGGCTGGGGCGTGCTCAGCCTGCCCACATAAAGGAGGGCTTGGGGCAGCCTGGGTCTGCAGCAGAGCATGAGATCGTAGGTAAATAACTGAGTGGAGAGCGAGCCCGTAGGTGGGAATGAGTTCAGACCTGTTCCCATGTGTCAGTGGAGGCATGTTCACATCCAGCTTGCTGCTTGGTAGTATCTGTGGCAGAAGTTGATCTTGGGCTCTTCACAGGGTAATTTTGATTTACTGTTTTTTCCTCAGTGTGTAAATTTACTGCCTTCATAATATTTAACTTAAGCATCTAATACTATAACACACAAAGGGGGGTTGTCGTTTGCAATGTCATTCTGTGTATTGTTTTTAATTTTTTCTTTTCTTAAGTAGCAATTAGGTGACAAATCACTCAATTTTAATTTTTTTTCCCCCACAGCCCATTGTGTGAATAGGACATCCAATGCGATTAATTTTCCAAAGTGTTACTCCTCTGGGAATGAATGGACAACCAGGAATTAGATGTGTTTAGTTTTTTCGCTTTTCAAATGTCAGACATGCTGTCACAGATGTTCCCTAGAAAACCATTTCTGTGCAAGAACGGTGGAAAATCAGTGTACAGAACCTCACAGAACTTGCAAGCGTAAGCTTAACTAAGAGCAGTAAGAGTATCAAATGGTTAGGTCTTGCTGTTTACACTGCTGTCTCTCTGGTGCTGGAGCCTGAGACCAGACTGAAGATCAAAGCCAAAGAGGAGGGAGGGGATTTTCCCAGGTCACTTTAACTTGATTATGATGATCATATAACCTCTTCCCTGTGGAAGGGTTAGCAGGTACATCATCATCCTTGTTTTGTCTGGGACATCTGAAGGGGAAATGATATTACACCAGTTGACGTTTGTTGTCAAATGCTTTCACAAATATTAATCCAGTACAGTGGTTACCTTCAATATGTATTTTTTTTGTTATTAGGAAGCAGCCAATTAAGCTGCCCTTTTTTGTACACACACAAAATAGCACTTTCAAATGCTGATCTAGGAATTAATCCTGGGATGAATCTTCATTAGCTTTTTAATCACTGATTGGGACAGTATTAGCTAGTTAAGAGAAGTAATTATTTCAGACATCTTAATATACAAGGATACTGTTCTGTTCTTCTACAGTGTTAATATAATAAAAAAGGCAGTGGTTGCTTACAAAATATTTAACCAAGGAAACCATACTAAGCACATGTGAACTGCAAAGTCAAATATTGCAATTTATCTATAGCTTGAGACTATGTCTCAAACATCAGATTACATATATAGATTTCTTTTATATGTACATATTTCTCTATTTAGAACTATATATTTATATAAGTAGATTTGTTAACATTTCTAATCTGGGGAGGCAGTGGTATATTCCGTAATAATGTGTTTTAGTGGGTTTGTATGCTCTTAAAAAATATTTGTGGGAAATCTTGACTCTTAGGTTTACTTGTTGAATTCATGTTTTCTTTCTGACTGTGTGAAAGATTTAATATCCTGAAAAAACAGCAATCAGTGCTATCAGTGCAGTAACTATTCCATTTCCATTAACTCTGTGGAAGCAGTGAATGAACAAGGACCACAGGGCCAAGGGTCAGGTTAAATTGCAGGAGGTCTGGGCAGCCTTGTCATGACCTGTTTTTAATTTTAAAGCATGCTTCTAGCTGCTTCAAGTCAGCTAAAACAACCTTGGGTGCTATGCACACTCAAAGTATGTGTCTTAGGAAAACAGCATGGCCTGCTATGAAGCTGCTAGATAATTGCTAATTCTGATCCACTCTCTCAGCTCCTGCAGAAATGCTGTGAGCTTCAGGTTTTCCTCATTTTTTGAGATGTCAGTGATTTTTTTTACAAATGTGCTGAAACCTGCCCTTTTTTTGAGACTCTTTTTGTCTTGGTTAAAAAAAAAAAGGCATCAGGCTTAGTACACAAGTAACAAAAGATTGTCTGATAGAAATAATATTTAATTACAAGTGAAACAAACAAAAAAAAGTCTGAAATCATAGGTATAAAAAGTTTGTCTCAGGGTAGGTAATTGCCTACTTGAACTAGTCCTCAGTAGGCATTTATTGTATGTCTTTAATCCTTGTGTCAGATTTCTTTTTCATACTTCCGTTTTGACATAGTTAATAATATTTTTTTTGGTCAATGTTAATGAATCACCTATTTGTTTTAATCTCTTTATCACTATTGCATGCTCAAGTTATTTTGGTTCAGAGTAAAAACAAATAAAACTTCTACTAGGCATCTAATTGTTAAACTAGTCTGTTTTGCCATTCACTGTTGCTATTCTTAATATATTATTTTACTTCCTCTCAGAGTGTTTAGTAACAGCAAAATAATTTCTTTTAATCATTTCACATGTGTAATCTTGTTCAGATTTGTCTTGTGCTCAAAAAGTATAATTGTCCCAAAATTGCAAGAGTCCCAAACTTGCATTCATTAGAAGGCAAAATGACTCAGCCTCTTTAATGGGAGTTTTTTCCTTGGTATGGACTTCTGGCTGGGCCAGAGGGCTTCTTACCTTTTTGTTTCCTGGTGGTCTAAATGCTTTGATTTTTTCCCTTCACTCGCAATTCATTTGTATATTTATATAGTCACTGGATTAGGTTAAGTACATTTTGGAGACCTGTTGTGCTTCTGGGAATGGTGTGATTGTCGGCTATGAAAGACAAAATGCTGAGACACATGGGCCATAATTTTCCTGTTCATTAAATGTTTATGCTCCTTTGTAGTTTTAACGGAACTCTATTATCTAATTGACACAACAATGTTGCAGACTATTTAATTATACTTTTGGCAATAAATCCTGATGAGTCTCAGGTTTTTTTTTTTTAACTAAATAAATCAAAACTTGCAGTGAGCCACACAAGTTGTTGGGTTTTTGTGGTGGTAGTTTGTTTGTTTGTTTGATTTGTTTTTAACTTGATGTCTAGGCAAAGTAGTATTCTGAAGGTAGTAAACTTGGGTCAAAACTAACATTAGAATCTTTGAAACAATTGGTTTCAAGCACTAGGACTAGCTTTGATTTATACCTCTCTGTAATGAGCACAGGCAGAAATTTATGATCTGGAATCTGAACTTTAACTTACGCAGCTTCTGTGGGATCTGTTCTGTATTTTAAATGGTCATAGTACTTCACTTTGTGCCTGTGAATTCATAGGTATGTGCGTTAGTTTTAAGACAAATTGCATGAACATCTGTTCTAGATCTGTTTTCTAGTTGTCTTATAGCTGAACTGAGATTTGTGTAAGTGTAAAATAAACTTACAGAGGGTTTTAGAGCTACTGAAACGTTTGTAAATGATCATACTCTGCCCTCCTTAGCTGTGTCAAAACTGAAGTAGGAACTTCTGTTCTCTTTTCCGGTTCTTGGATGCGTCTGGAGCATGCTCCTGTACCTTTGGTCACACCAAATGAAACATGGGTGTTCTACAAGTTCACCATTTCTTTGACTTTGCACTGGAGGAAAGACCAGGATGCAACATGGTGTGTGATGCATGTCTGTGTGCAACAGAAGTGGTCCCTTTGGCTAGCATCTTGTTTTAGGATTTTTGTTTCTCCCAGCATTTCCAGATTGGGCACAGTTGTGCTGTTCACCTTCTTATCATGCAACTAACAAGGCGCTTATGATAAAAATCCTATGGCCTTGATGTGCTGGGCTGGGAATGAGAGTGACATGAGTCTGTCTTGCTTTTTCCAGTTACTTGATTAGTGCTAAAATTTCTGGATGCTTTATAACAGCTGTATGAACCAAAGCCTTGTATCCCTTGTCTTGAAGGAACAGTTTGCGGAGGATGTGTGCAGAAGTGCCTGGTGCTCTTATCTCACCTGGGTAAGAATGGGCAGGCTCAGGCCTGGGCTGAAACCTGGGAATTGGAACTTCTCCCATTCTCCTGCCTCACATACATTGCTTATGTGTTCCCATCTAGCACCTAGCCTCTGCGGGGAGGGGAAGGTGCTCCTGCCTTGTCAGGGGGTGAAGAAGTCAGCAGATATATTCATGGAGCAGCTTGATTGTAACTTTTTTTTTTTTTTTTTTTTTTTTTTGAGCAAATGCAATGTCAAAAAAACCTGCAGTTAAAAAATGGAAATACCTGGGCTGGGTGCCCACCTTGGCAGTTTAAACAATCTGCTTTGAATTTCAGGGTTGAGTTTCCTGGGCAAGGCAAAAGATGTGAGGCAGGTAGGTAGGAAGATGCTTTCTTTCCCACTAGTGCCATCCTGATCCCACTGGATCAGGATGGAATGCTGAGCATATGATGGAGCAAAATGCAGATGTACTTGATGCTGCATGGCTGCATCGGTCTGCTTTGTGTTCGGTGGCAGATACAGCTGAGAAGTTGAGGGCTGCTTGAACTTTGCAAATTCAAGAGAAAGCTCTTGAGCACCAAATTGGTTTTGAGAGACTGGCAGGCAGGACACCTAGTTTCTGAATAAAAAGGAAGCTCTGATCACCAAGCCTTTTACCACTGTTCATGACTGTGTTAATGGGCAATTCTGATTCATTGTAAGATCATTTGCAAATTGCATCAAGTTGGGTGAGAATTTGCCCGTAGTAGGATTTTATGGCCCCAAGGGCTGGCTGTTGTATGTTCATTATCTTTAATCCGAGGAAGAGCTTGAAAGGCTGGCCCTTTCCGTTTAGCTGATTTATTGATGTTAAGTTCAATGTACCTCTCCAATTTACATTATTGTACTGCAGTAACTGAAATGAAACAAAGTTTTAGACATCTTTATATTTATACACTACACTTGTATAGGTTTTATAAAATTATGTAATCTTAATTTTAAAAAAGTTTTTAAAAAATCACCATAACTGCTGGTAATCTGGAAAATTTATGTATGTCTTATGAGAACACACAAATCACGTCGGATGGTATGAACAGGAAAATCTCTACTAAGCAGTGGGGGAAAAAAAAATTTACAAAATAAAGGCCATCTGAAGCTTAGTCTTGACATAAATGCTCCAGTATCAGAGCAGTCTAGCTCCTAGCTAGACCATTCCCCAGAAAATACCTCTCATTCTCTCACACTTATTACTGTTTGACATAAAACAATGGAAACATTTTGCATTCATGCGGAGCTCAAGTGATAGCTTGAAAGGAAACATTTATTTTTTAGACACAAAGTATCCTGAATTCTTCAGCTTTTTCTCCATGATAAAATGATGGTGTGCTTTCAGCTTGTACAAGTGCGTGCCTCACAGCTGTGTTCTGTACACAGGGGTGGTGGGCTGGCCCGGGTGAGGAATGGGCACAGCAGGGGTTGCTCTTGTTCTCTGCTCTTTAGCAGCTTTTTGGAGGTATTTGCTGGTGTTGCTGGTCAGGTTGAGTGGTAGTCTTGCAATCTTGGCCTATTTTTCTTCCTTAAGTGTGTGATTCTTGGTGGACGTGGTCACTGATGGATTTGCAGCTTTTGATAAGATCCATAGATCTATGGATCTGCTAATTGCAGGCTCCAAATTAGGCTTTTCTTTCAGCTGGGATGGTCAGAGCAGCTCTACAGTGGGATTGCTGTTACTCGTAGGTGTCACCCTTTGTCTTCCACATGGTCCAGGTGCCACCAGAGTCACTCTCCTCCCAGGCAGCTGCCAGCTGTCATCAGTTGCACAGCTGGAACAGCCGGGGTTGCCCTGGCATGGAAGGATGACTGACAAGATCAGGGGAGCTTATCTGTGTATCATTTAAGATGCTGGGTTTTCTTGGCATATATTAAAATATAAGGTATTCATCTCCTCTGGTTATGGAGGACTTTGCTACTCCTCTGTCATATTTAGCTGAAATCGTCCTGGAGGTTCAGCACTTGTGCAAAAAGGAAAGGGAATGTGTGTGCATACACAAGTCTCATTTCTTCAGAGAAACTCTCCCTCTCATCCAAACGACCTTATTTAATAGAGAAGTTTTCTTTAAGTGAGCCCAATTGTTTTGGCTGGCTGCTTTGGCTATAATCTTTGAAATGATTGACTATGTTAAATCATGATAATTACCATTAACCTCCCACAGAGCTGATTACAGGGATAGGGGTGGTGAGGAAGTTTTTTATTTTTCTTAGTGCTATTGTTTCAGTCTGTTTGCAGAGTAAACACAATGAGTGTGTCAGTTGATTATGCTTCAGACCATCTCTCAAGGCAGAGGAGACAGATACTTTGTTTTCAAATGTGAAAACCTGAGTTTTAGAAAAAACGTGCTCTGGAGAGATGTTGGGAAGGCTCTAGGTCTATGCACCTGTGCCTTTCCAACCATCTCAACTGTTTACTTACCAAGTTGCTGTTTCTAGAGCATTTATCCCTTTTGCTTTGGCTTCTCCCCAGCCCAATCATATATGCACCTCTGAGAGACTCCACTCTGGTCATTGCTTTAAGATCATCTTGACTAAGTTAGAGCAGCAGAGATTGACTCCTCCCCTCCAGCATTTTCACAGACAAGCACAGCCGAAGTCTTACAAGGTGTGTTTTTAAAGGCATCTTGCTGTCTGGCCGTAGTGCTCATCAATCGGTTGTGACTGTCGCATGGCTGTGAGTGCTCCGAGTAACAAAAGGCAGTTATTGATTGTGAGGGAAGATTGCTGCAGGAAGGAGGGCGAGCTGAATTTTGTGCGTTGCAATGGGCAGCCGCCCATGCAGTGCAACAGCCCGGATTTATCTGAAGGGGAGCTTTGTTGAGGAAAGGAGAATCCTTGCTTGGAATAATTGCCTCTGAGCCAAGGAGAATTGACTACTCCAGAGTGGAAAAAGGCACTTGCCTACCTCTGGCACAAACAGCAGGGCTGTTGCAAATCTGATTTGAGTTGCTAACAATAAGGTATTGAAAAGGCAAGCGGATCTAGCAGTTCTCTCTGTGTTTCCTTAGGCTCCTAATTTGTGCTCAGTTTCACTTGCTGAAGCAAACCTGTAACAACACAAATGTATACGTGGAAACAAGAGGGACAAAAATCTTCAGCAAAAGGCCAGGCAGAAAGGTGCTCAAAAAAAAAAAAAAGGAACTTTCATAAAATCCAGTTATTTTATATGAAAAGAAAATAGAACCAGTACTGTAGTTGGCTGTATTTTCTGATTCAAAGCTATGAAATGTTCTCTTCCCCCACAGAGCTCATAAAATTGTGCTGTGTATCAGATGGATTATTTTGTTTTCCATTAAATAAAGAAACTTGTAAACAGTGCTCTGTACCATAGAGATTATAATCTCCACCATCCACCTCCTCTTCCTTAAACACTGGAGCACGCACTTTGCAGGTTGGACTTGCACCACAGCAGAGTTCTGGCAAAGCCCCAGCCTTCTGCTGGTCACTGCAGCTTGGGGGCCAGGCAAGGCATGCTCCCGGCATCTGAGAGCATTTACTGTGTGGGTTCAGTTGTGCTTTTATCAAATCCTATTCCTGAAAACAAATGAAAGTCTTGTTTGCACATTTAAATGCCACTCTCTGTGCAACAGCAGCAGTTGGTTGGGTTAGATCTGTGGAGCTGGCACCGGTGCAGGTAGGGCAGAGCAGAAAGAGGAGACTGACTACTGAACTGGCTTTTATGTAGAAGGTAGCGAAAAGTGTTTTATGAAGGTCACTAGGAATAACTACTAGTTTTACCAGTTAAGGTGCCATCTCTGCATCTTTCCAGTTTGTAAGGTGTAATATGTTAAAAGTTTTGTTGTGATCCTTATAACCTGAGCCACAATTCTTGATGGTGCTCTTGTAACACCCACGAAGCAGCACACCCCTCACTCCAGTATTTCCCTTGCCTAATCTGTTTGCCTACTATCTTATGTAATAGGCCTGCAACTTTTTTTTTTTACATAGTTCTTTTATCAATGAGTTTATTGAACAGTTTGCAAAAGCAGGTGCTATTATCGTCATTTATATTTCCATTATACTGGAAATTTCAGCCATAGCTGTGGTGCAGCAGCTTCTCACGCAGTATACACGGGCAGTGGTCGGTTTGTACCACTTTGAGGCTGGAGGAAACTGCTTTGCGGCAAATCCCACTCACTAATGATCTTGTGTGTGTTACCATGGGTCTATAACTAGATATGGTGAGTGATAAAGTGTGAATTGAGACCAAATATGTTGACTTCTGTTCCGTCCACTGGATCTATTGCTTATGTCCTGTTACAGAAAACTCCTCTGAAATTACTGACAAGTTGCATTCTAAAAGCAGAGAATAGCTCAATTTTAAGGTGTACTCACTTAATAAATACTGAACTATACTCTGTTTAGGTGAATCCTAGATTAGTATTAGACACTTTTTCTTGTTTTTCATTCATGTCTTATGTCAGTTAAATGTTGGATTCTTTTTTCCCCTAATCAAGTGTATGTGTAGCAAAAATACTGGGGCCAAATGTTTTTATATTGTTGCTTCATTTTTTTCCCAAATAATTTTAAAATATTTTGGTAGCTCTATCTGTATATTAGTAAAAATACATTTGAATTACTATCACAAGATCTGCACACATTTAATTTTTTTTGAAGTACTGAAGATACCTAATACTGATAAATATTTATGTCACCAAGTGTAATACAGAGATGCTTGCTTGATGTAATCATATAACTTTAACTGAGCTATTTGATGTTCTTTACCGTGCCTTGTGAATAAAGTAATCCCTTCTGGATCACAATTTTATTCTTCCTGTCTATGCAGTAACAAGCGACTTGTGGCCTTAGTGCCAAATGACACTTCATTCAACACCAGACGAGCCTACACCAGTGAAGATGAAGCCTGGAAGTCGTATTTGGAGAATCCCCTAACAGCAGCTACCAAGGCTATGATGAGCATAAATGGTGATGAGGACAGTGCTGCTGCTCTTGGCCTATTGTATGACTATTATAAAGTAGGTAACTCTGTCATTATCCCTCCCTGCTGCACTAGCAGGGGCCACTCTAAGAGGCATCAAAAGAGCCAGTTTTCAAAGATAGAAGTCACTGCATCTTGTTTTCTCTCTAATATTTCCATCAAGCACCCATTCCATTACAGAAAGCCTGTCTGAAACAGTTTTGATGTATTTAGTTCTGGAGAGAGAAAAACAATATTAGAATTCCCATGTTAAAGTTTTCTACCATGTTTTCTTTTTGAGCATAGTGTTCTTCTTCTTCCTTTGCAAGAACATTGGATGATACTTGAAATATTCTTTAAAAAGTGTAAAAGGGGAGGCCTTGTCCATCTGTAGGTTTGTCTGCTTTTCTGGTTCATTCCACACATGTTTTAGTTTGCTCTTTAACTGGAGTATCTCTCATCTGACAGTTTCCCATGTTATTTTTGTTTGTATAGTGATAGCAGTAGGCTGTATACAAACATAGTGAGGTCTAGCCCTTGCACTGGAAGTTTGCAGGACAGAAATGGAACTGGACACAGAGCCAGAGATCTAAGTCAATTTACAGGAAAAGCACTGACACAGTTTCAGTTTGTCATGTTCTAAACCCAGGGCTTTACATACCATTTTGATAACATCTTTTACATATATATATGTATATATATATTTTATAGTGTTTAGGTGTAAAGCTGTGTGAGTTTTTTTCTGAAATCAGAGGAGAGTCCTACAGGATGCATCTCTGTGTACTGTCGCTCTGAAACCCATGCTTACCCCTTGGTACTCTGCAAAGAGAATCAGTGTTGCTTCCCAAGCACTAGAGTATGAAATAGTTACAGTGAAATGAACACTCTCCATACCCCTGAAGTCAGCTATGGCTGCTTTGGACAGATGATCTTCTGTGAAAGCCAGCGCAGCAATGCCAGGTCCCCTTGTAATTAATGAAGAAGTAACAGGAATGGAAACTAAAAAGCCTTTGCTTTTAGTATTTATTAATATAAATGCTTTTAAAGAATGGACTCCTCTTTTTAAACTCTGTGACATTGAGTGTAGACAAGATGCCGTTGTAGGCAAGATGCCATATACCAACCTTATGGGTAAATATTGTTTTAATTGCTTTGCTGATTATGTGTCAAGAGGTGTTCCTTGCTTTTGTGTGTTGTTGTCAGTAGAGAAAACTTTTCCCAGTGAGAAAGAAAAAAGGTCCTTTTCTCTGCTTGGCATTGTTACCACAGTGCCGGTCTGTGAAATTAGTGTGGATTCGTAAAATGCAGGATGTGTATGAGCATCTGGAGTACTGGCTTCTGTCTTAGTAATACCTTTCTATGCAGCAGTTCATTAATCTGATGGATTTTTATAATAAAACCAGAAAATAGCCATCTCAAAACCATGTTCTAAAAGACATGTCTGTTCTTGTTCCAGGCAGTTGCAAAAGACTTGGGGTTCAGATGGAATAAGATGGTATTAACATCTCAAAGCCATTTCCAGCATTCAATCATAACTGGTTTTGTCTTAAATAGGGAAGAAATGATAACTCCTGTTGATACTCCCAAACAGGAACTTAAAACTTAAGCTCTGTGCTATAATGTGGAAGTATAGAGGACTTCCAGCACACCAGACTCTTGAATTGTCCTTATTTATTATCTGGCTCATTTGTTGTGACATGCTGGATAATATTTTTGAAGGACTTTTTCCAGTCAATAGGAATTATTTGTATTTAACTGTTTGGTTTTTTTAACTTTTCCTTTTTCTTGTAGTGATGTTTACCTAAACATAAACCCTCATTCAGAGATAAATATATAATCTTAAAAAGGGAATCAACATATGTAAACTGTGGCTTTTATCCCAGTTCAAAAATATATGAAGGAGGTTTTTTAACCAGCAGGATGCTTAACAGGGAAAGGGGATGTCCCTAAATGAAAGAAAGGCTCTGGCTAGAATTCTGTGACTGCTCTTGTCTTGCAGATATAGTTGATGTTATCGTTGGCTACTGTAGTGCACTGTAATACTATTTTTCCTCTAAAGTCAGATAGTTTTCTGATATTTCTTTAAAATAGTTAAAGGCAAAAAGCATGGCTTTAGCCTATTCTTAGGTCTATTCTTGCTCTTTAATGCTGAGTTAATTGCTGTGATGGAGTGGATATGTCTTCTTGTGCAAAAGATAGATTAGAAGTTTTAGCTCCCAAATTGCTGGTTCAGCAAGGAAAGAAAAATATGGTCATGGCAGCAACTTTGCCCTTGGTGATTTCATATCTGTGCTGGTGTCAGGAAACCAGTATGTGGGAATACAAATCTTTTAAGTCACTTGGTGTCAATTCTGAGTGTGTCAAGGGGCCAGACTCGGCTGGGTTTTTATTCCTCCTAGCTGTTGATGCAATCAGCAAAGCAGAAGTCAGTGTTTCTGATAACATACCAGCATGCCCTGACCTGTCCCCACACTAGGAAAGAAAGATCCACAAACTTTCCCTAAGCAGGAGTCCTACACTCTCCAGGGTGCTCTCTAACAGGAGGATTTACCTGGAGCTTATGGTTTAATTGAAAAGCCTTTTTTGTCTGAGCTAAATGGTCTCAGTGCAGAGCTCACCAAAGCATCTTATCTTCCTTCTCATCTTGTTTTATTCAGTGAAAAGTGTATGTGTGTTTTTTGAATAATATGAGCTTTGATTTTGAGATAGCTTGGCCTAGCTTGATATTCAAAAGATAGGACATAAATAAGAGCACTTTGCTCCTGACTGGCGTGCCCAAGAACTAGAAAAGAAAACAATTCCTACATTTTTTTCTCTTTGGAAATTTTCTTTCTGTTCACAATCAGTCTCCCAAAGAAAAACAGCTCCTGGCATCTGTGAACTAGAAAACATTGATAGAGTTACATTTTTCTAGATGTTGCAGTAGAGCAGTCTGAAGCTGCAAATACCTGACAGTTGCATTTACCTGACCCCATGCCTGGTGTTGTTCTCAGGTTCCCAGAGATAAAAGGCTGTTGTCTGTTAACAAAGTGGGTGATAATCAAGAAGACCAAGATAAAAGGTACAGTATTATTTAAAATCATACACCCAGCTACTGAAAGTGTTGATCAGTTGTGAACTGAAGGAACTGTGATAGCCTGAGGGGTTTATGGTTTTCTTTGGAAAGTTAAAAGAATGAAGGCTGTTTGGGGAAGCACATTTTACTCCTTTTTACTTTTAATTGATTAGAAAAAAATGGATAGTATTCTCAAACATGCAGTTTGCAAAGTAGCAGAGAGTTTTACTATTTGTTTGTGTTTGGTGGTGTTGTTTTGCTGCTGCTGCTGAGATTAGTAAAATCAGATTATATTGACAGTTGGCAATTGGCTGTTTTTCTTTTTTTTCTTGTTGTAGGGCAAAAAGTGAGTAGTTTGACCTCAGTAACCTCATTTATAGAGTCTTATTTAACATAACTTAGCGTCTGCCCAGCAAATAAAGTAACTCTCTTAAAATCATTTGCTTAGAATGTTTTTCTCACTCCTCTCAGATTTCAGCTTTTCTCTGTAGGTTAAAAGTGACTTGAGTCAAAGGAAGCTTCCTCCTACTATTAAGACTTGCAGAAAAGAAAGAGTGCATATTTTTGTAGAAAGAATGAAATTGTTACATACTGGAAGGTATCTCCATATAAAATTATGATGCAGATGAGCTACACAAGGTTTATTTCAATGTAGCTAATTTGTGACAGCCTTAGATGGTCTCCACTAGCTGTTCATAAGGTGGGTGTTTCAATAGGTAGTAGTATAAATTTACTGTTTCAAAATAGGCTATGAAATGTTTTTTGAGGGACAGTTTTTCTTCTACGAACACCAGAGAAATTCCTAAATTGAGTGTGATTGACAAAACTGGCCGTCAGTGGAAAGCCAGGAGAGAGGAACTGTAGTGTCAGAGCATTTCTCCTGGATTGAAAACAAAGCAATGTTATACCTACTAAAAGTTTTATGTGTTAACAATTTTATGTCAGTGCAACTACTATCAGCAATCAGATTGCTTTCAACAGCAACTGTGGGTAAGTGTGGGAATGCTGCTGAGGTTACCTTGCAGCCACTGTAGTTACTGATCTACTCTGCTACAATGGGATTCCTGGGCTTGCTCTTTTAAAAGAGCATTGGTACCAGAGTTAAGCAAACAGTAGTGGCCTCTCAACAGCCTGAAAGAACATGCCATCAGCGTATGAATTTTGCTGTTGATATTCTGCCTATTTCATGTGCAAAATATCTACTCTGAGTAACCCATACCTTACCTTACTCTTTATTCTTGTTTTGTGTCTAAAGGCTGTTGCGCTGCTGGATTGATTTTTGCATCCAAATTATAAGATAAGGCAAGAGCAACCCTGGATACCCAGAATTTATTGTAACAAGTCAAATCAAATGTATTATCTTTCCCCATTTGTTAAAGAGCTCTGGACCTCTCTGCTTGCCTCACAACTTCTTTTGCCTAGTATTTGTTAATGTATTACTTCTTATGGCTGTGGCTTATCAGAACTGAAAAATCTCCTTCCCTGACATCTAAGACCATTAAGCGATTTAAGGAGATTTCCTCTGTCAGGACAGTTCATAACATTTTTTGGTTTTGTCTCACAGAAATTGTCTTAATACCACAGAAGCTCAGAATAACTTAAGTGGGGGAGAGAACCGTGTGCAAGTCCTGAAGACAGTGCCAGTTAATCTTTCCTTGAACCAAGATCCTTTGGAGTCGTCCAAAAGGGAATACAACACAAATGTGTCTGGGAGCTCAACGCCCATCACGGGGACCACAGTGACTGTGGTTAAAGCAGAGGAATTCACCCCTGTTTTTATGACCCCACAAACTCACTATGCAAGAGGAGAAAACGAGGAGCACCGAGGGGTTATCTTTGAACCATATGAAGTGTCCAGCATTGCTCCCCACACAAATTATCTCAAAGATGATCAGCGCAGTACTCCTGACAGTACCTACAGTGACACCTTCAAAGATGGAGGAACAGAAGTAAGTTTTTCACCTCAAATTAGCATCTAAGAACTCAATAAAAAGCTGTAAACAAGATAAGGATATTTGAGCTTGTAAACAAGATAAGGAGATTTGAACTGTCCACAAGAGCCATTAGAAGAACAGTGATGCTTGTTTCAACAAATTAATGTCTTCTCCTTGCTGTGTTCCTGTCAGTCTGTGCTCTGATTATAGGGGAGCATCATGAGGCATTTCAGAAGACAATTTTAAGGATGTTTATTGAAAATTCTGATAATAATAAATATTCATTTTTTTGGTTTTGGGTATATTGTGTCGAGTAGAAGATAGTTGTCATTCTGAAAGAAGATTTATTTACCATTAACAAGATCTGCATTCAGACCTATTCCTAACAGTAAGAAATAGCAGCCACTTTGTAACAGGGAGATTCTAGATGTTCTTTTGAAACTGCACATGAGTAGCGACAGTCTCTGCTGCTGGATAAACCCAAGTAATTTATTCAGAAGCTGTTTGTTGCACTAAGCTCTATTCTGCAACACAAGCAAGTGAGAAAAAGTAACAGAATTAGAGTATTAGAGGGGATAGAGAATTCAACAGGCAAGGAACAACTGCATGTATATGTACAGGAAAGAGGAGAAAAAAGGCAAGGAGAGCTCTGTCTAACTATTTTACAGTTATGCTTAGTCAAAGTAATTTTACAGTCAGCTTCAGTATGGTGAGTACCCTCTGGCTGCTTTTGCCTGCTGCAGAATAAAGCAAACAAGCTGGAAATGTAGAAAGGTGAAGACTACTTAAAGCTGACAGTACCTCTGCAAATAATTAGAGATATTAGGTGGTAAAACTCTCCTAGGGTTTTTCTCTTCCCAACTCCACAAAATTGTAAATGTAACAAGAGTACAAGGCAAGCTACATTAAGGCTGAGCTGCCTTGATTGAGTGTATGAGAAATTTACTGTATGTTTGTGCATGTGTATTATAGAAAAGTACATTGTCTCCATGAGCAACATAGATCCAGAATGTCTGGAGGTGAAATCTGTTTTCAGGTATAGAACACGTGTAGGTCAACTAAGTGAATAAATAATGAAGAAATTTTGATCCCATTGTAGAATCAGTAGGATCAAACCTCGGGTTAGAGACACTGCTCTGCATTATCAAATCACATTATTTGAGCTATTTTTAATTGTTACTGGTAAATGGCTCTTCTGCTACCATACTCATGGCTTTCCCTGGGGTGCTGTAGCAGAGGGATTCCATTACATTGATTTGTTCTGGGACATGCTGCTGAGAGGTTCTCAAACAGTCCATCTGCTCTGTGCAGAGAGCTATCAAACACACAAACTTGTTAAATTTGGACATAAAAAGGAACTTTACATCTATATATTGGTTTTGCATCCCAAATTCTGTGTTATAGTAATTTTGTTAAAATGGTAATATATTGTTACATGTTTTTAAAATTATTGGTTAATAACAGGGTGCAGTACTTGTCATCTAGGCTTTCTGTGCAGTCTGTGGAGAAAGAATCAGTTCAAGTCTGCTTGCCTAAAAGGGGTGGAGTGGTTTTCTAGGCGCACTGACTCCTCTCCATCTCCACCTCCCCTATTAACTCTACAAGGGACACTTGTACTAAACAATTAACTTTAGGTCCCCAGCCATAGTTGTTAGGTGAGGTGTGTGCCACTGTTGGTGGCCTTCTAACCCTGAGTGTTCCCATGCTTGTGGCATGGGAGCAGGAAGAGCTTTGCCACCCTGCTGCAGCCTTACTCAGCACTGAGCCTGTCCCTTTGTTTTTTCTCAACTGCCCAAACCCCAGGATGTGCTTTGCCTGGCCGTGCTCTAACTGCTTCTCCAGCCACTGTTGTGTAGGCACAGCTGGATGAAGCAGGTGTGGGGAGACCATAAGGTAAAATGTCAAAACATACCAAAAGAAACTTAGGCTAAATTAGTATTTAGAAGTAGGAATGCACCTGTTCTTACTAGTTTTCCTAAGTGCTTGCAAAGTATTTCTTAAGTGCTGGTGAGAATGACTGGGTTTAGATTTGCTCTAATACTTAGAAACATTATAAATACATATTTAGAAATGGTTTCAAAACATTTGTGGAGTGACTTAGTTGTGTTATACTGAAGGAGTGCTGAGTTTTTATAGATCACTGTGGTAGTGAACACTTTGGTCAATTGCTTGCTGTGTTCTTTGGATACAATTTTAACAATTATATAAATATACCATTCTCATCTCCTTAATTTTCTTGTGTAGCTGTGCTTAGTTTGTTAGTTCTTTATAATATAAACAAATTCTTTGAGGTTAGGTAAGTAAATTGTGTGTTTTTTACAATGTTGACCTCTAACCTTCAAATAAAATGGGACTAGCATATTAATATTCACTCCAGTTTTTAGGTATTCTGAGTTTTAATAGGTTGATGGTTTCTTCTGAATTGTCTTTAAATAAATATAGTTACACTTTTGTTGGTATTTGCATTTCAATTGTGTCAAACAGTATTTAATTGGTCTTATTTTTCAGAAGTATCGGAGTGTGTCAGTGGGGGCTGAAGAATATATTTATGAACAAACAAGGTATGGTATAAGCTTTGCAATGTGTTCACTGGCATAAGGCAGGAATGTATTGAAGAGTAGCTGCCTGTGCCTGCTTCCCACCCTTCCTTTCTTCACCCTGGGGTACCTGCAGGGCTCCCTGGATGCTGCCAAGCATCAGTCTCTCCGTATTCTCTTGCTCATATTAGCTCTTGGATCTGGCCAGTTTATATCTTCACCTATTGCCTTCCCTCAGCGTTGTTTTAAATTATTAACTCCTCTGAAGCCTTCCTGAGATAGGCAAGATGAAAACTGTTGAGAGGTTCCCCAGATAAAAGAGCATAGTTTTGACAGCCAGGTCATGAAAAATCTTTTCAGGATGGCAGAATGCACAAGTCGAATGTCCCAGACAGTTGAAAAGTTTCAAGAAAAAGCTTCAAAAAATTGAAGTTTCAAACAAATACTGTTCTCCCTAAGCACAGAAAAATGTGTATGTAGCATGGGCAAACACTGCAGAGTCCCTCTATCTGGTAAAGACTGTAACACTAAAGTTTTTAAGCTGATGCTTCATTTCATGCTTGTGAATGGTTCTGTTTATATCTGAGAGATTACTCTCACTTTAGTAACAGGAACGTGCCTACATAGTTTTCGTGGATTAGGCAAATGACTGCAACTGTGGTGAAGGTTCCTTACAGCTTGATATTTTTTCTGAAGAATGTTAAAACAACCATTAACTGCAGTGAGCTCAGAACTGAGTCATTATATAGGCAGAAGATATGAAACAGATACTTAGCAAAGGCTGCTCACTTACTACACTGAACATTTGTAAAATTGAATCCTGAAGCATTGGTGGTGTTAACAATTCTCACACAAGACTCACAAGTCTTTCATGCTATGGCCCAGGTCACGTTAAGAGCGAAACTTTAGAATGTACATTAAGAAAACTCTCAGAAAAGATGTATTTAGTTTACCTGGAAGTGGAAGGCTCAGAAATGAGAATTTCAGATTGAAAAAAGAAGTGGTGAATATGAAAGTAATTAGAAGTCTGCTAGAAGATCCCTTAGTGACTACACAGGGGTTTAGTTGAGACTCATGGTGGGGTTCAGAATAGTATTATAATAATACAAGTGACTGGAATAAATTTTAAGAGTGAGAGTAATTCTTCTGCTCTAGGGCATGCTTTGCCCACTGGAAGCAAGAAAACTCTCAAATGGTACTACACAGAAGCTCCAAAATCGGCCAAGTGCAATGTGATTTACATTTTTTGACTGAAACATACAGAATGCCAGGAAACAGAAGACCAGCCCGTGGCAGACTGTAGGCAGTTCTGTTAAGGCATTGTGCGTGTCTGCTTTGATCATTCTAAGCCCTTCTCAGCGCACATCCTCGTTAGTTCTTCTGTGTGGTGTGAGGTTTCAGGCACATCTCCCAGGGCACTCAGTGTGCTTTGATGTGTGTCATGAAGTGGTCTTGAGCGCACAGCCTGCGGTCCCTTTGTGTGACGCTAAATGGAGGCTGTGCCCCTACCTCTGATGGGTGGTCCGTCCGCAGGACAAGTGGTGCAGCAGGGTGGATGCTGGCTCTGCAGCACTGGTGGTGTAGCTCTTCCAGTCCCCTCAGACAGGTCCACGCTTGCCAGTGTCAGCAGTGCCTCTGTTCCCCTTGCACACGGGACAGAGGGGCTGTGCCAGCACACGCCGCAGCGGAGGGGACAGCAGTGCCTTTGTGCTGCCTTCCCTCTGCATGCAAGAGTCTTCATGGGGGCAGCAGCTGCCTTGTGTGGAAGTGCCAGTGCTGCCGTCGGTGGGGTGGATAGGTATAGATGAGTGTTTGCTTTTTACCTTAGTTTTGCTTTGATTTGTAACTTCTAAGCAACTAGAAAAATGACTGGATTTCAATATATAAGCTAAGAAGCACTTAGGAGTTGTCTTCATTTGATTGAATGATTGCTATTAAACTGAATAATTGATACTAAACTATCTGAAACTTCTTTTGGATGGAAAGACTGGGTCTGTTGGGTTTTTCTACCTTCTCTTCAAGTGGGGATTTAAATGTAATTATTCTTTATATATTTTGTTGCAGGTTTTTTTCCATTGCATAGTTAAAATATTTTTTGTTTTCCCTTTATTTCTATATTGCTATGGCAGTACTATGATGATCCAGAGTATTTGCTTGAATTAGAAAGTTAAGGATACACTGTTGTTTTGGACCAACATATTCCTCCTTTTGGTTCTGCTCTGGCACTGCTTAAATACTTTGCTGAATTAGGACCTTTGTGGAAATACTTCCACTGTATCTCCAGTTCATGTGGACTCCTTGCATTAAGGTTCCTGTGCAGTTTGAAAAAAGTTGTTTGTTTGTTTGTTTGTTTGTTTTGCAAGATCAACATTATTTTCACTTAAGAGAATGTGAGGAGCTGCAGGCATCATTTTTATTGGATTGTTGTTCAAGCCCATTATTGGAGGAGGTGGCTGAAGAGGCTCAGTGAGAATTGTTTCCAGCTAACAGTTCACTAGTTAATGGAGCCTTAACTTTTCATGGTTTGAGAACTGCTTTGAAGTTGGAAAGTTCTTCTGTAAAAGGAGGGTCTTTTTAAGATCTAAAATTTCCATACAAGAGCAAACTGTTTTTCCCTGATATTTTTCTAAAGGGAGGTTACTTGATTGAAGATAAAGCTAAATGTAGGCACTTCATTCAGTCTGACTAATTTTGAAAAGGAAACATAAAAACCTTGATTTGCATATTGTCTTTAAGCAAATGAACTTACTGTCCCTTCCCTTTGTATTCCTCCTTTGAACTGCTGAAAGTAGCAGCTGGACTTTCCATTCTCTGTGTCCATCTTTTGCAACATGTTTTATTCTGGTTGGGGTTTTAAAAAAATTATTATTTATTTATTTATTTCTTTTTCTGTGACACTTCTAAGTTTAAATGTCTGTGGAGTTGATGATTTCCTGCAATTCATACTGAATCCCCTCCTGGTAATTGACACTATCATTGTGGGGTACAGAGTCTTATACTTCATAATGGTTCCTTTCAGAGAAAGTACAAATCTAGCCTTTGATCCAAGAGACTTACAGTCCAGATAGTTTTATGCTTGATTGCGGGATCTGATGAAGTCGAAATAAGAAAATTGCAATTTTAAATTGCCATGTGACATTTTCCTGGAATTTTGTTATTAGCTTCTTATGCCATATACAATGCAATAATTACATAATAAAAGAGAAAAGGAGAAAGTGATACGGATTTTGTGCATGTTTCTCTCCTTGTTCTTTCAGCAGCACTTTTCAGTATACGCTAGAAGCTACCAAGTCTCTGCGTCAAAAGCAAGGGGAAGGACCCATGACCTACTTGAACAAAGGACAGTTCTATGCCATCACCCTGAGTGAGACGGGTGACAACAAATGCTTCCGGCACCCCATCAGCAAAGTCAGGGTATAGTCCCATTTCTTTCCTAGGTGGGAATGGAGCTCTGCAGATAGATGTGGTTGTAGTTGATTGGCTCTTAATTTTTTTTTTCTTGGGGGAAGGACTGAGCAAGCTTATTCTCATGCTCAATGTAAAGGTGGGAGAAAACCATACTGATGGTGGTAACAAATGCTTTGCCGTCCAGTTTTTTCAGAGTGTGATCTTATGAGTTACTGATATACATATCTGCCTCAGTTTATGGTTTGGCAGAATGGTGATTACACAGTTACTACACTTGACACTGGTGACCTTATTGCTGTGATTAAAGCAAAGAAGTCCAAGATCTGTCACATCTACTGTATAGTCCGTCTTCACTCACTGGTGCACTTCATCAGCTGCTTTCCAGTGCATTTTGGAGAAAATGACAAAAGTTGAATCCATCCTTTGTGACATAAATTTTAAATCATTTTCGTTGTATAAGTGTGAGCTTTCACTTGATATTCATCCAGAAGTGTAGCAAAATTAATGATTTGTATCTTAGATTCTATGGATAGAGCTGTAGTTTGTGTACTCAGCAATGTCTACCTGGTGAGTAGGCCACCTGATTTCCTTGGTAATGTTTTTGAGTTAACAAATCCTAACCCAGTAACCTTGGAATGAACAATGAGCCCTGTAAATTTTACCCTGAAGCTGGCAGGGCTGCAAAAGTGTTTCCATCCCAAATACATGAAGTACTCTAAAAATGTTGTGACTTTAGTCAAAGGAACCAATCAAAGTCAATGTGAGCAGTGAAGCAGACAACAACCTATATGCTTCTATCGTACATGAAGTTTAGAGAGACTCTTCCTAAACAGAGGCAATGATTTGGAAACCTGAATTAGCAGTTAATTTTTAGCCTGGTTTCCTGAGGACATGCGGTGGTTGGCTGAATCTGATGTAAGACTTCTCTGTTGCTGCACAATCTCTTTCCATGCCATCCGTTGCTTCCCATTTTGTGGTTCCAGCTCTAGCACTTGTAGAGCTGAAACAGGAGTCAGGAGCTCACTGATCTGACTGAAAACCAGTCCTTATATGCCTCGTTCAGTGCACTGCCACATGAGTTTTGAAGCTGTGGCAGCAGAAGGGTGGAAATTGTAAAGGAGAGGTGAGACCACATCCTTCTAGAGGATGTAATTGACAGAAGATTGTGAAACCATGTGCAGCTTTCACAGTCGTGTTCTGTTTGCCAGGGCCCTACTCAAGTGATTGTTGAATTTATTGCCAGTTCCATCCAAAGCTAACAGAGGAGCAAGAGGTTTTGAAGGTATTAAACCTCTACAAGTTCCCTGTAAGTGGCTCATAGAGGAAAAACATTAGTGCAGTCCTTGGTGGAAAAGCTAGTCTGCATGGCCAGTTCTGGTTAGTGCATCAGCTGGCCAGCCACACACGCCTGATGTCCACCCAGTATGCACAGGCATAACTCAGGACTCCTCCACAGTGTGTACTGCCTCGTGCCCATGGAGAGGCTAGATAGACATGGAAGATGTGGGGATGGTGTTCAGCTTTTATAGGTGGAGTGCAGAAGGTCACAGAGCACATGGAGGCTTATAGTGGTGACTGTGTGGTGGGACACAGATCATGAATCAATTGTGATCCAGCTCCTCAGCTTATAAAACATCTTGATGGTGGTTTTTTTGTGCTTAATGTCTTAGGGTTAAAGGAAGAAAAGGATATTTAAAAGTGCAGTTTTTGTTCTCTGTGATTTGTTTTTGCTTAATTTTAACGGGTACGGACATTCTTTCATTGTTTTGTGTTGTTTTGCTTGCCTACAGCAGTGCTTTTTCAAAAAGCCTATATTGCTTGTGTAAAATTTTGCATAAAAATTCAGTCTGTTTCCTTTGAATCACAATTTAACAAAGGGAATTCAGAACGTGAACTGAAAACCTCAGCAAAACTCAGTAAATTGTTACACTGAATTAGTCATTAAATACATGTATGCAAGAGTCCTGTTCCCAAGAAGGGTATTTGGACTGTGTATGCTAAACTGAAAATGTCCTGCCTTTAGCCAGTGAAGATGACTTTTTAAAACCAAGAATATGATTAAAATTTATTTGGATTATCAAGAACATAATCCTGGGCCTTGCATTATTTTACAGCTACATTTCTTGTGCCCTGATTCTTTAAGTACCTTGTAATATTGGACTGATTAGAGCACAGCAATCTTCTATGACCAAAGTACTGGGAGAGGGTGGTGACTGGATCAGAATTAGAGGCAAATGGGAGATTTTAATTTTTGTGTTCCTGACTATTAATTATTTTAACTAATGTGACTTTGGTGTTGTTTTTCATAGAGTGTGGTCATGGTTGTTTTCAGTGAGGATAAAAACAGAGATGAACAGCTGAAATATTGGAAGTACTGGCATTCCCGGCAACACACAGCTAAGCAGAGAGTCCTTGACATTGGTGAGTGTAAGAAGATCTCCAGATGTTTCAGGGAAGATTTCACATATGAAAAGCTCTGGTGCCTTGCACAGGAATGTGGTGGAATATATTGGCAATGGCTGCAAGGCTTGTACCACAATTTTTAGCAATGGCTCATTCCTGCTAGGACTATGGGGTCTATGATAGAGCTGGATAAGGGACCGTGCAGAAGGAATGGTTCTCAGTAGAAGAGCTGTCCCTTGCATGTGTATCTAGTGGTGTACCGCCTTCTGCAGTTGGGAAGTCAAGATCTGCACCTCCTCAGGCATGGCAGAGTATGTGTTCCCTTTATTTTTTCAAAGGCTGATCCTGTCTTTGATCCAGGAACAGTTATGTTAGCTAATTGATGTGGAATTGCAGCCCAAGAGTGAAGATGTCATTGTGGTGACTGCAAAGGAGTGTGCAGGACTCCTACACCCCTAGAGTTTGAGTCTTGTCAGTGTCAGCAGTGAGGGAGAAGCAAGCTCTGGTGTGCTGTCCTGAGAGACTTGTTTATCGTTCATTCCATCTAAAGTATTTGCAAGCCCATTTCAGCCCCAGCTGTCCTATCCGCATGCTCGGGAGATTTTAGCAGAGGAAGAACACGTACTTGCTGCCAAGGAGCCTGAAGTTGAAGTCGGTGGCAGTGTCTAGACATCAAGCGCTTCTCCCCTCCCACGTGCAGTTTACACATGCAGCCATCTGCACGGATTCCAGTCAAAGGAGTCGGCAAGACCAAAGCAGACAAAGTCTATCTTGTTTTGACCGCCTGAGGGAACCAAACCATTGAATGGCAGGAATGAGAGGGGGCAGAGAGGGGGGCGAAACCAAAGCAGGGTTACTTGTAGAGAACATTTGGAGATTTTGGGGCGATTGAACTGGGTGATCAGGGAATCAGTCCCCAAGTGGTCCTAATCACTGCCGTGCCTGTAGATTTTCAAATGCTGCAGTTTCCACTGAGGCCTGGTCTTATTTAAGGTCTAGTGTATTTTGTCCAAGCAGGTCTTCCAGAATCTCCTCTCTGCCTCTTGTCTTATCATCATTATTCTGGCTGAACTGTTTCATTAACTTCTTTCTTTCCCCACTTCCCCCCATTTTCTTTTCTTGCCTGTTGGAGTAGCTAAGGCAGTAAAAGCGCCATCCCAGACCAAATGACTTTTATCATGACACATTAAAAGAACAAGCAGGCCACGTCACAGCTGTTTCTGAAGTCTGCCTGGTTTTTTGTGCTAGTCCCTACAAGCTTGTGGTGGTAATGCTCATACCTTTGAAAAGTATGTGCTGAGGAGCTCGCTCCAATGTAGTGCCAACACCATCTGACTCCACTGCACTTGTGGTGTCCTGGCACATTTCAGTTGCCTTACCCTGACAAGTTAACTTATGGTACATATTCTGTAAAATAGCACTCTGCAAAATAAGTGCTGTGTGTGAGCTGTGTGTTTACCTGTGTTAAAGTGAATGTCTTTTAATTTTCCATTGGTTTGAGGTGAAATAGCTCTGTGCTGACTTTTGAGGCACTCTGGCGCGTATTCTTTATTTGGACTGCAAACATGAGTAAAGCATGGTGTAGTAAGACTTACTGATATAACACTTCTTGTCAGATATAAGAGCTGTGAGAGCATGGTTCACCTCAGTTTTCAGAAAAAAAAGACTTAGATGTTGCTCAGTAGTGTTTTCTTGAGAACAACTGAAATATAGCCATAGCTCTTACAAGTATGGTATTTCTGAAGTACATTTCATTTTCTCTGGCACTTGTATTATGGCTAACTGGCTTATTAGGCCAGAATGGCTCCCAATTATTTTTCCCATACAAGTATCAAGCTGCATTTAGCAAAATCATCTAGTTTTGTCTATGATCTAACTGAGCAACTTAATCCAAATTTGAAGCTGGCCCTGCTTGAACCAGATAACCCCCAGGGGTCCCTTCCATGCAAAATTATATTGAATGGCTCTATGAAGATTTCCCTTTACATTAAAAGTTCAGATCCCTAAAGGGGTCCTCTAAATACTGAGTTAATGTCCAGGCCCTGTGTAGTTAACAAAGAAAATTAAGAGTCTGTAACTCTGCATCACCTGTTCCATAGATGTTACTCTTATTTTAATTTGACATTTGTAGCATGTTTAACATCTGTGAATCCTTTTAAATTGTTTATGAATGCACTTTTAATCTAGAGCATGATGTGGTCCTTAGCAGGCAGAGGATCAAACTAATTTGGGATGCTCTAGTTCTGGGCTCCAGCTGTTCAGCTCTCAGATTGGCG
Source organism: Edolisoma coerulescens (assembly GCA_013397115.1). Classification (NCBI taxonomy): domain Eukaryota; kingdom Metazoa; phylum Chordata; class Aves; order Passeriformes; family Campephagidae; genus Edolisoma; species Edolisoma coerulescens. Next base: position 1,461,256 of record VWZW01004700.1, on the reverse strand, counting down.
GAGGGGACTGTACTTCTGCTGCTTTCCATAGTGGCAGGGATCTGTCTGTCTGCCTGCTGGCCTGCAGTTATATTCTGGAGATCAGAGGAAATAGTGGCTTGCTCCTTCACTTCAGACACAGAGGGGTCACTGCTTTAATTTGTTTTTTGTACTGGCTGGTGCACCTCCTGGGAGGAAGGATGCTTGAATGGATTAGGTGCAGTGTCAGGTCTGAAGATGTGTCGATATTAATAAGGTAACCACGTACGTACATGTATGCAAGTCCTTAGTGCTTGAGGAATAAACCTGAGGGCTTGACACTTATTAAGCAAGAAGGTAAGGTATTTTCCCAAATTTAGGCTATGTACTGTAATGGATTTTTCTGAACAAGGAGTAAGGTGCATGTTTACTTTTTTTAGCAGGAATAAGGGGGGCAGGGAGAAAACAGCTGTCTTTTTCACAGTGCTGTGACATTGGATCACTAGCTTTTTCTTTTAAAATCATGTCAAATAAAGACTACAATACTTAATTGCAGTGGGTATTGATTATTTAGAATAAGTACAATAATTTGACATACTGGAACAGGTTCAAATATGAAAAGTGGGTGTGGAAGCTTTGTGCTCCAAAGAAACTTACCCTTGGTTTTTTTTCAGGATAGTATTATTTATGTGCACAATAAAAAAAGTATACAATGACATTTAATGCATGATCAGTGTCTAATATTAAAAATTTGCCATTGTTTAATATGCAATTTATGCAACAAAAGAGGAAATAATTCCTGTGCAGCCATTTTTTGCATATTGAACAACCCTGATTTTCTCTTTCTGGTAACTCGAAGCAGGAGAAGAGGAAAAATTGTAGTCACTCTAATAGCTTTCAAATATTCTGAGGTGTAAATGCTTTCTTAATCAACTGTGGATCCTTCTTTAATTGCCTGTAAATTGAGGGAAATAAGATACACTTCTGCTTTTTAAAAGCCTGTCACATAGACACTCTGAGATTTGTGTTTGGCAATTAAAGGAGATGCACGTATTCAGAGAAGGGAAGGGTTGGTGGGATGTGAGGTTCTGACAGCCTTTTGGGAGAAGAAAACATGTGCCTTTACGAGACATCTTGTTCATGTCTTTCCAAAGTGCACCTACACAGCATGCCCATATGCAGCAGTCAGTTGCACGAGGCACTTTCTGGTGAATCATAAGTTTAAGAGGTGGGTGGATGTGTGCACATGCATATTAAACTACTTTTATGTCTTCTAATTCCTCTCATTTGCATCCCTATGCTGAATTTAGATAGTGAACCAATGACTTCAGTTAGAAAGGAGATCTGAGTTCAAGGTGGGAATGAAGAGCCTGCCTGCCCTCTCAAACACTTTGTTAATTTGCTACATCACCAAATATCTTGTGCTGTTCCTGTGGTCTGAACAGTGATTTTTTTACTGTATCCAGAATCATTCATGTGTCCCAGGGACACAATTTCACTTGCCCAGTGAGATGCCAGAATTCTTGTGTTTCGAATGAGAGAAAACTATACTGATTGCCTGCCTCAAACATGAAATAATTCTTCTTGCAGCAATGGTTTTTGTTATAAATGATTTTAAAGCGGTTATTACCTAGAAATTATTTTTTAGAGACCAACAGTTTAGGCAAAGGAAATGAATAATGAAACTGTTTGTGTGTCTCACAGAATACGAAAACATCCTCTTTCTATAACTGATTACAAAGCTAAGAATCAGCATGCTTCTGAAGCACAGATTTGGGCAGACTTTAGATCAGGAGTGTAATCTCAGCCCTCTGGCACTGAGTCCAATTATAGCCCTGTAGGGATTCTTAGGAAATGTTTGTCCCAGAGAGAGTTGTTCCATTTGTGAGAACAGTCTGGAAGTTCCTTTAATCAAGCAGATATTACCTGGTTTATCTCTTAATCTGTCATCAAAAAGAAGAAAATGTGTTAAGCTGTCCAGCAAAGGGAGAGAAAAGCTTCGCTTGTTCCTCTTTTCAATTATAAAGAAGACTTGGGAGTTGTCAGTTTTACATTGTTTTTCACCCTTACTGTTTTTGCGGGAGGGTTAGTCAACTTTGAAATCTTCCTCCCTCTTGCTTTTCATTCCTTCCAAAATGCTAGTTTATTGATGATAATAGTAACAGCACTTGCGGAAGAAGTGAGAAGAAGACGCAGATTGTGTGTAGTCAGACAAATTAAAAATTTTTGTTTTGTTTGTTTGCTGTTTTAGTAGTGTGCATACTTTAGAAAAAGAATCTTTGTGGTTTTGGTTCTTTGTGGGGGATTTTTTGTTGGTTTTTATGGAGTTTTTGGTTTTGTTTTTAATAATATATTAATATTAATCCAGCCTGCAGTGTGGTAATTCCTGGGAAAGTTGAAATACACACTGATGATTTCCTCCAGTGATAGCTCTTAACCTTTTAGAAAGCTTCTTTAGGATTTACTGTAATGTTTTTTCTTAATGTCAAGGTTTGAACAGTCCGTCTAAATGGTTCAGTAGTTTTCAGTTAATTTTCCAGTTTTGGCCATTCCTTGGCCAAGCTAATGAATGCACCAACTTATTGCCAGTAGAGTCACACTTCTTTTTGAGAGCCAACAATATTTTGCAAGAATATTAGCTAGTGATATACTAGGCATAAGACTCAAGTTGCATTGTATTACCTCTTTGCAATTAAGATTATTCATAATTAATCATAAACAATACAAGAGGTAGTTTTGATGCACTAGACAACCCAGTTTAAGAAGCAAAGAAGTACTATGAGTTGTACAACAGAAAGTTCAAATTTTTTCGTGACTTTTGTTTTTTTCTTACAGCTGATTACAAGGAGAGTTTTAATACCATTGGGAATATTGAAGAAATTGCATTCAATGCTGTGTCCTTTACTTGGGATGTCAATGAAGAGGCAAAGGTGAGGAGAAGCCATGCAGATGGTATCCCTTTATATGTACCATCCATTGTTAGGCACTGGTCTACTTCTCTCCTTTCTGACAAATAAGAGGGCTTGTTGGTAGGTGCCCAGCCTGAGAAACAGTTAAAAATTTTTTCCTATTTGCAAAGCCAGGTGTAAGATGCAAGCTGAGTGTTTTCTTTCTAAATTATCAACTTTTTTTTCTACACTATAAACATCTCCAATAATCAATATTCTGTAAGTTAGACTATGCCTTCCCTCGTGTTGGTACCATTATTTTTTATATTGTGACAGAGACTGTCTTTGCAATTGGGAATGAACATATTTTTGAGGACTAAGGCTTTTCTTTTTTTACCTTTTTTTTTTTTTTTTTTAAATGGTCAAGTACCCTCAGGCATGGGGTTTTTCATTCGGGAATGTGACTGTTAAGTGGACCTATAAACCAGGACGTCAGAACACCTTAACTGGTTTCTTACAGATAAGGTTCCACAAAGGCTGTCAGAGTGCTTCAACTGCATGGACTAGTGTGGGAGAAATGAAAAACTGCCGGTAATTATAAGAAGAAGTTGGCCCCTGGAAAGCAAACAACAAGGGAAATAGGCTGTGTAAAATGAGTGGGGGTAATGCAGTACTCTTGGGGATGTAGAGTTAATAAACAGCAAACACTCAGCTTGGCAAACTTGTGATACTGTTTTCATGTTGAATACAAAATGCCCAGTGTTCAAGTAATGCTATGAATCTTTCAGATACAGAGACATCTTCATGCACGATTGCCCAGTGCATTTCTAACAGCGTTAGAGAGATTGCATCGTGTGAGTGAGTCCTCTGAGAAATTGTATGGAACACTGAGTGGCATAATTAACACTCACTGTCCTGACCGAATGCGCTGACTGTTTATAGTAACAGGGATTTTCATCTCTGATGCGCATCTTAAAAGAAAAGATAATAGTTCTGAAAATCACCCAGCTCTTTCAAAAGCAGGCCTTGGTAAACAGAGTTGCACTTGGCCCAGTTGGTAATGGTGCTATATTTACTCATGTAGTGATTACATTGTCACCGCCCCAGGTATTTCCCTGTTATGTGTTTCCCTTTCAAAATACAGCTGTATGTTGTCCTCTGCACTCACAACAGGTGACTGTTGTGTGTGTCTGATCACTGTGCAAGCAAATACAGATTTGGGATCTCCAACACAACAGTCTTTCTCAAGGACCTTTACAGAAGCACTACCAGGGCTAGAGCATGGCAGTCTTGTCCCAGGACTGGCAGTTCTCTAAGACATCTGCATTTGCAGCTCCAAGCCAGACTTAGCAAGACCCCATGTTGATCTAGGAACAAGAAAGTCACATCCACTAATGGCAGATGTTAACCTCGGATGTTTTGTTTTAATCTCACACCATTTGCCTTGCTCTTACCTTGGGTGCCAGAACATTAAGAACACAACTTTTGCAATGATCACTGGAAATAAAACAAGCTAAGATTTTTTTTTAAAAATACTCTTACTGTTGCTGGATTAAAAAAGCATTAGGAGTGAAGTTTAAGCTGTTTGTATTTCTGCAGGACATAGTTATTAAAATGCAAATTGACTTATGCATATTTATTTTGGGGTATCAAATATCTGATCTTTTAGGAGCTTGAACTGTAAATGTATTGATAAAAGAGGATTCATAACGTGCTGTTGTGTTGGGCTATCAAGCATAAATCAGGTTGTACATGAAAGCTTATCTGTACCTTGTCTGCACTAAAGTGTTTCCCTCCCCCCACACATGTGTACATGCTTGCTCCTGTTGGAAAGTCTAATACAATAACTGCTTACACTGGGTCTGGGGATTCCCATAGGATGCCCCTGCGGTGTTGGAAAGCTGTGGGTTCTGAGGCACGTCACTGAAGGCTGTTTTTTCTCCAGCAATTACCTCATCCAAGGGAGATGAAGAATTTCAAGGCATAATTACAGACTCCCTTTTCCTAAGCTTTTTGAATGATGATCTTTCAACTGGCTCCATTGTTTCTGTTCAGTATTGTTTTCCATTTTCACCACAATTTCAAGATTAAAACTTAACCCCCTCAGAGGCATGAAGGCCTTTCTTTCTCAAGTCAGACAAAAGTGGCACACAGCAGTTCTTTTCAGGGCCTCTGAGATGCGATGTGATGAGATGAAGCACTCTGCTGGGCCTGGAAGAAAGAAAGAAAACAAACTTCTTGTTAAGTGTGCAGGGGAGTGATGTGGAAAATCAAACAGAAGCAGTAGAAATCGCCTAACCAAATATCTGTCTCTCTCGGGAGACTAAATCCCACATCTAGGAAGACTTGAGCATCAGATTTTTTACTTTCCTACTCCACCTGGATGGCAGCTGCTTTAAAGCCATATTTCTCCTAATTTGAAGTCAGACTTTCCCTCTCACACATAAGCAGAGCAGGCCCTCCCCTCAAAGCCCTGCAGGATGAAGGTATAAGAGAATGGGTGTGGCAGCCAGAATCTGCCAGCTACCAGTAAGCCTGCTAAGGGGTGGTAAGGTAGCATCTCATGTGGGCTATAGTGGAAGAAACAGGAATCCAGAGGGTACAGGCACAGGCCTCTCTCTGTTGTCCCAGTAACATCAGTGGAACTGGGCTGTTGGCTCCAGTTCAGCACGCTTGGTGCATCATCTTCCAACTGATGCTTGGTAGAGCAAGTCAGTGGAAAGGCAGTCTTATACAGTGCAGGTCAAGATGTGGAATAATCACACTATTGGTTTCTGTGGACTAAGGAAACAGCACCAAAGTCAGAAACACCATTCTGCTAGTGTTTACTCTGCTGTGCCTGGTTGACAGCAGCAGTCCCCTTGCCTTCTGGCAGAGCAGAGTTAGTCCTGGCACATCCTTACCCTTTTCTGGAACAACATCCTTTTCTGCTGGGGCTGTTATCTAGAGGTCACTGTGCGGCTTGTGGTTCAGAGCAGGATACAGGGAAATGAGGGGGAAGGCTCTATAGCCATGTCAAAGTCAGTGCTTTCTTAAGACAAAAACTTTGCTGTAAGGGAGCAGAGGTAGGAGGAGAAGAACAGTTTTGTACAATCCATCTTTGTTTCCCTCCCATACTTAATTCTGTTATAAATATGTAAGATTTATGGGTAAGGTGATTTGTTGTCTCCCTTTGGTTGAACCCAAATGCTATGTTTGGTATTTTTAAAGGAGTTCTTTTAAAAAGTTGAGGAAACAAACAGCAATTAACAAGAACTGGCTGACTTTTTAACTATCTTTTAAAAGTGTCTTTATAATGTGCTAGAAGCTAGGTAGTTGCCTTGCTACTGCCCTATAGAAGGTTTTGCTGCAGCATCTGTCCAGTTGACAAAGTTCTAGTGAAGGCTCTCGAGCACAGTTCAGCTTCATTTCTGATAGACATTCATCTGTCTACTTGCAGTGTTAGCGCTGACAGAAGTTAGTTTGCAATAAAGATGATTAAAGAGCCAGAATTCTCTTGGCCAAAGGATAATATATTTGTCATAAATCGTACCAACTCCTTGAGATATGTCTTCTCTCTGATAGGTACTTAGCTCATTTAAATTGGCCATGATGGTGTTACTTCTGAAACAATTAATTGTATATTTTTATGGAAAGTACTTTTTAGCCTTAAAACCGAAGATATGACTTCAATGAACAGTTGCTAACAAGAAATGTCACCTTAAAGAGACAAACAGTTTTCAGTGATATGAAGAGATTACAGATTTCTGCTAAGCACTGCAACTTGGACATGCAATGAGCAGACATGTTGGTGGCTGTGTTATTCAGGCAGGTGCTGGCAGATGCTTTTCAGTGAGTGCAGGAGTTGTGTGCTGAGCAGTTGTTGTGTATACTTGCGTGCAATCATTGTCCTGCTATATTTAACTGAAACGTAGATCTTTAATCCAAAGTATGCTGAAGCCTCTGGGAACCTTTCCAGTTATTTAATGAGTTTTGGCATAGCTCATACAGTAATAAGCTGTTTTCAAAGAGTGAGTGATTTGCAGGATTAGGTTCTTGGATATTGTGGGCCATAGTGAGCTCCAGTTCCAGTGGGTACAATGGTAAAATCAAGCTTATGGAGCAGCACTATCTCTAGCAGTGATTTGTATTGTGACAATCCATATTTCTTAAACATTGTTAGTGATACTTAGGACAGGCTTTGACTAGTATAAGATTTTTTTTTCTTAATTGTGAATTTCCTTCTCAAGTTACATCAAATTTAATTTAATTGGGAAGGAAATTAACGTCTTCTCTACTCTCAAAATGTAAAGGTTGAAGGAAAAGATGCTTCATTTTGGGGAGTTAGTAGCAGAAATTATGTAGGATTAGACTTGGCAGCTACTTTAATAAACCATGTCTGTGTGTGCAAGTGTGCTTATATATATGAGTGTATATATATATGCGAGACATGCACACACACGTGTATATATTAAAGAAGAGTTAACCTGTGGTAGCACATAATGTTGAAATTCTGCGTATACAAATGGCTTGGTAAGTATGCATTGGGGATTCAAAGCAAATGGCATTTTTATGTAGTTGCCGGGGTGTGGTGTGGGTTGAGGAAGCTTCAAAAGAGTAGTGTAAACATTTGCTGGAGACATTTGTATTGAAATAAAACAAAGGTCTTACCTTTGTGTGGGATTTATAAGGTAACGGCTGGTAGGAGAAACTATAAACCCACACTTTCTTTGTATACAGGAACGATGGGATTGATGTTAGTCATTTGAGAGACGAGTCGTTTAACTCTTTGTTGTTACGGTCTGGAGGGAGGAACCTTTTAAAGCAGTCTTTTAAAAGACCTGTCACCCGGGTTCTGTGTATTGCCAGTATTCGGTAGAGAAATTGCTTTACGTTTCTTATTTTGTGCCATAGCACACTCTTCCCTCCCTTCTGCCCTTGGCAGTTTCTGAGACAATGGGAGCCAGAAATGTAAATAGTAATAGAAGGCTTATATTAGAAGTTTCGTAACTGTAGACCTTTAAAGTGTATAAGCTGAGAGACCGCAGCAGGAGTCACGTTGGCTGAATTAAATGATAAAAAGGGAAATGCACTTCTGAGCCTTGCTTTCTCTTAAGGCGGCTTACTGTGTTTGTGTCTTGAGCATCCCTAATTATGCTGCAGTATTTAACAAACAGTAATTCTCATAATAGCAGCTCGAGGAGGAGTGCTTTCCCCAAAAGACAGAGTGCTTTTTCTAGACATGCTCTGTAACAAACAGAAGAGTTGTCGTTATATTAGGCCACTTGTGAAACTTTCTCAGCACCAAATGTTTCTCAAATTAGTATTTAATTGCCAATGGCATGTCTGAGCTGGAGACTAGATGGGTGGAACTCTGCCATTAATTGCTCTAATCTAAGATATGCTGACATTAAAAAAAAAAGCCATCACTATAATGGCAACCCAAATGCGTTCCAGATAGCAGAACATTGCTAAAATCCAGTTTGCACAGGAAAAAAAAAAGTATCTGAATTCGGGTACAATCATAGGCACTTTTATTAATATAGTTCTAAGACAAGTGTAGACAAGGCTTGGGTGGGAAACAGTGATTTCTCTTCCTGCTACTGTCATTTCTACTTAACTCTACATCTTCTAACCATGTTAATTCTACTATGCAAAAGACCACAGCAAGGAAGATCTTAAACCTGGGTATCTTCTACGAAAAGTAGAGGAGCACTCCTTTTTGTGGCTGCCTATGGAGTTGATTTGCCCCTTGTCTCATTGAGGGTGGGAGTACATGCATTATGGACAGGAGCTGGGAAGAGGGGGAAGGTGAGTGTTGCAAAGGGCAAAGCAGGCTGTACTTGGACAAATGGCTGAAATCATTGCTGCTCAGAGCAGGTCACTGCTTTGGGGAGGTGGTTTCTGGTCAGACCAGGGGAGAGAGAAGGGGACTGTCCAGATGTTTCCCCAAGTCCTCTTCTCCACAGCAGCCTGCTGCAGTGGTGCAAATCTTTAGTCAGGCAAAGAAAAAAAAGACCCTAAAATAAATAACAGAACCTATGTCCTCTTCTCTTTCCCTCTATACACCCCCATGTTTTCCAAATCCTAAGTCAAGGTGGTGCTTTACAGGAAAGCTAATAGAACATTGCATGGAGACAGAAAATTTCCCCAGTATGAATGATCTGTGTTAATTTGAATCCATCTGTCTGTGAGGTGCAAATGATATGACAGAAAGCGTAGTACACTTCATGCGTATGAATGTACAGTCATTGCTCCTCAGAGATATCCTGATGTATTACAGTGTCAGGACAAGATATTGAGTCTTGCAGCATCTATTATTCATGCTGAATAATCTGTTATTGCTGTATGGGGACTCTTGAAACGATAAAGTCTGTCTTCCCCAGCTGCTCCTACTCTGCTCTGTGATTGTGGAGGCAGTGAAAGAGATGACACAGTGTATGTAGTTGGTTAAGGTGGGACAAGATATTTTTTTGCTTCTCAGCTGAGTGTACAGCGAGGGTGGGAGATGTACAAACTGCTAGGTAGATGCAAAGCCTGCGTGTCTTCTCATGTTTGAACATACATTTTGGAAAATCCCTGTGCAGAAGTACGGGCTAAAATATAGGGAGATCAGATTCTGTTTTATGCTAGACTTTGTTCCACTGCCGTGTGTTCACACACACTTTAAACCATTGCCCTGACACTGTAAATGATTCTGAAGGCAAATGAAAATTCAGGCTGTCATTTTTTGAAGGCGTGTTTGCAGTATCTATGCTTACCTTTGGAGCTGGAGGAGATCAACTTGTAATTTGAAACAGAAATAACACTATCAGCTTCAAAATCAGAGTTTCACCTAGGGCCTTTCCCTGCCTCCCTCTTCTCCCCGCAGTTAAAGTTCAACTATTTCATTTGTAAATGCAGCTCTGTGATACAATCAGAAGCAGAAAGGAGGGGCCATTAGCTCAGTCAGGCAAACAAGCTGCTCTGGCTCCATCATAAAGACCCTGACTGTAATGTTAACTTCTGCCAGGAGGGTTAAGTATCCCCCACCAGCCCTGCTGGAGCCCTTCTTTATTCTCAGCTGTCTTTCTTAGGGATGTTGCATTCTGGTCACTCACACTGTTCATTTTCCCTGTTTGTAGAATGGAGGGGGAGAAGGGGGGATGTCCTTCACGCTCTCCCTTCAGGAATCCTCCCAGACCCCAGGGGCCTGCTGCCTTCTCCTCTGCCTGGGGAAGTGTGCATCAGGTCTGTTTGAGAGAGCTGTTTGAGATCTCTTCTTTCCTGAGTGTCCTTATTCTTCTAGAACAGGTTTCACATCCTCCTGGTTCAGGAGATACGTACTGCCGGTTTTCTCCGTCCTTTTCCTTGGTTCACAGTTTTGGAGTTTTGTTTTGTCTGGTATTTTATTATTGCTTTTTAAGCTAAGGGCAAGTGAAAAGTAGAATGAGGTTAATACACAACTGCCCCAAATTATTATATAATGCACATATTCCTCACTGGGCTGAAAATTAGATTTTGAGTTTTATGCACGCCATCCTGACTGAAAGCTTTCAGTGGTATTTCAGTTCATAGTGCTTCCTTTACATCAGAATAGTCCTTGGGAGACTTTGGTGGTGGGAGACCCTTCTCCCGGGTCCTGTACAGATGAGACACACCTTTTCCTATGGTGCCAATTGAGTTAAAGACAGGGAGATGATTAGTGGCTATCAAGTCATAAGGTTTTGTTGTAGAAGGAGAGCAAGAGATGGATTTCTGAAGCACAGGCAAGCAGGGGACTTGCTAGCTCAGCTGGTTAAAGCATGATGCTCATAATGCCGAGGTTGTGAGTTTCATGCCTGGATGGGCCATTCATTTAAGAGTTGGGCCCAATGATGCTTCTGGGTCCCTTCCAGCTCAGATGATTCTGTGATTCTCTGAATGCAATGTCAAGTTATGTGTATGCTACGTAACAAAGAACTTCTGAGAAGAGGTAGGGAGTAGTTTTATAAATATTTGAAAAACTCCTTCCCAGTTTGAAAGACAGGGTGAGATGCATCTTTAAAATTGAGGGAAGACAGTGAAGGGCCCTCAAAGTGAAACACAGGACTATCTATTGGTGGGATGGAGAAAGCAGTAATGTTGATGAGAATGTGAAGAAAATTTTTAAAATAAAGAAAAAGAGTAGAGTTTATCTTTGTCCCACTGAATTTGAATTGTGAGCTGTCAGATGAACAAGCCGTACCTAAGGTAGCTGGAAAGGATGAAGCAAGATGATCTGTATTAACAAATGGTGCAAACATACAGAGCAGGTTTGTAGAGTGGAACAAGTAAAGGCTAAAGACCTGACATCCATGTGAGGCACCTATTAGGAGGTTTTATCTCAGATTATCTTTAGTCAGTTCCCATGAACTAAGCAACTATGAGCATCTGGAGGATGTGAGGAGTGCTCCTAGAAACACATCTTTCTGGTCTGGCTCTTCCAAAAAGAATCCAGTTCATGTCTTCTGAGCTCTGGTGTGAACCAAAGCATGGTAAGTTGGGACAACCAAAAGATTCACCTCAAATGTGAACTTCTGATCCAAACTGAAGCACCAATTATGGCTTTCAAGTTTGTCCTTCTTCCCACCATGAGAGTGTCTTTGCTAGACGGAAGTGGAGGATAAATGTGTGAATTGCCAGAGCATGCATCATAGCTGAATTAAAACCTTTTAATTTTATTTTCCCATTTCTTGTCATGTACTTCTGGAAGTTTAACTGTTGTTTGCACCACATTTTAAAAGTAATCTCTCTGGCACACAGATTTTCATCACAGTGAATTGCTTGAGCACAGACTTCTCCTCACAAAAAGGAGTAAAAGGGCTTCCTTTGATGATTCAGATCGATACCTACAGCTACAACAACCGCAGCAATAAACCTATCCACCGAGCCTACTGCCAGATCAAGGTTTTTTGTGACAAGGTAAGTGGAAAGCAGTTACCATGGATGAAGGAGGAATCTTGTTAGGCAGTTTATTGTTGCTGTATTTTAGACCTAATTAAATGCTATTTCTTTCCTTAAAGAATTGTATTTTATCATAGCATTTGGACCAGCTGTATCACAAATCTAACAGATTATCATGTAATTATTCTACTGCTTTGCAGCCTTTTGGCCCTGATTCCTCAGCTTGTGAGCAATAGTTGGACTGTTTAAGGGCAGAATGTTATAGGTCATGATTCTGGAATATCGAAAAAGTAATAGAAAGTGCAAACGCAAAGATCTCTGTTTGGAAGGTCAGTGCTGATCACAGGCTCACATAAGTGGCAGTCTGCCAATGTCATCCCTTCTAACTCTTACAGCCAGAATAGGCAGCAGGTAAACTTCACGTCAGTTTCTCTGACAGAAAAATGCACTTGTCAGTGAGGGTCTGCTAAGCTGTCTTTTATGATGCAGTGGAAAACAGCAAATTCCAGTGACACAGCCGATGGGTTTTCCCCCTCACTTGTTTACAAACAGTTATTTTAGAAGCTTCAGTGAGACTTTTATGTTGCTAGGATTTTCTTATCAAAAGTAAAACATAAAAATATATTAGCCATTCCCATTTTGTAATTCAGTAACTATTTTTTGTGTGTTTTCACACCCTCTTCAGCAAAATTTTGGTTTTTTGCTATAGGTATGGCTGCTCCTGTGTGGGAACTAGTAAGATTTTTCAGCACCCAAACATAGATCATGCCTGAATGAATTAGACAGTGTCATGGTCAGCTGTGTATATCACCAGGTAGAAACAGTTGCTCAGAAATGTTGGTGATGATTCTTCGAAGAGAGTGTGACCACTTTTCAGTTTTGTTTAGCATCTGCCAGCTGAGGACTTTATCCATGCCGAGAAAGATCTTTCACAGGGGAGCTGATGCCTGGATTCTAGTCAAGGTTCAGGGATTCAGGAGCCTACATCTATTTAAGTGACCTGGAAATTTATCCAAATTAGTCTTGCCACCCTACAGGTGGGAATAGAAAGACAAAAGGCCATGCCCCAGGCAAAACGTAACATTAACTTTTTAATGGAAAGGGTAAGAGTTCAACTGTTTCAGGTCTCTGTGTTGCTGCTACTTCCCCCTTTTCAGTTCATTCCCTTGTTGCTGTCTTGACAATGTGATCTTGAGGGCTAATCAGTCAGTCGTGTTAGTGGAGGAAAATCTTTGGAAATAATGAATGTAAATGTATGCACTGAGGTCTTCTTGCAGCCAAAATGCTATGCTTTTAATTGTAACTTTGAATGTCAAATATTGAGAGATTTGAAGCTACAGGTGGATGTTAAAAGCTCAGTAAATATCAAAGTAAAAAGTCGTTTTCATCTACCTGTTTCTGAAGAGCAATTAGAAAAATTTGAATTATTTAAAAAAAGGAAGGAAATTCAGAGCACAAACTCATTAAGGGTAACCTCTATATACAGCTGGTGGAGATTTTGAATAATACATGTCCATTGCATCTATTGGCTTAATTGGTGCTTCAAATATCCAGACTAGAAAGCAGGAAATGAACATTCAGTCTATTAATCAAAACTGTCTCAAAGTAGAAGGAAAGATCAGAGGTGTAGTTAAAGTGTTATACACATCAAAAATGTATTGGAGGTGGGAACTGAATGGCTCAAGGGTATTGATAATAGGCTATATATCTGTTTAATATAAATGTATACACACATGTGGAGCTTTTTAACTTAATGTGGGTGTGAAAATGACTTGAGCGAATTAAAATTATCGAGGTCTATTCACAGGACAGTTTGTGCTAACTGGCATTTGTAAGAGACAAATTCTTACTTCTCCTCAAACTTATGCTGCCAGATCTTTACCAACATCCCTTTGTCACAGGGCTTTTTAAAGTAAATAAATGTTTGGAGAATTTCCACTTGCTGGTGGCACTGGGAGAATTCATCATGCTCAGAGGAAGATAGCTGGTGTGGCTGGGTATCCTCATCTTTCTAAGGTGTCAAAATAAACCCCTGGCTCTGGTTAAGATGGTGCTAAATGGTTCAGTTTGTTTTGCTAGCCCACGACTCTCCCTCCAGTGGCATGGACATAGCTTGCTGCCTCTTTAGAAAAGGCCATGAAGCTGAGACTGTTATTTATTGCCCACCTCCTTGTCATGATCAATTAAAGAGGTACTATAGTACCATTAAAAAAACCCCAGCAAACATGTAATGATCTTTATAAATTCTGAAAGTGTGAACTGCACTGTTATGCCCCAGTCTGACAGCCTCAAAGAGAAGCTGATGAGAAAAATACCTGATTTATTACAATCACCTGGACTAGTGGAACTGCACAGTAAATTCCTCCTGCCTAAGTATGAAATGTTTTTCATTTTGGAACATGGAAGAAAAAGTGTTTCTCTGCCTGAGGTGTTATTACAAATGTTTCTTTCTGCATTGGTGGTGCATCTTTAGGACCAGTAGGTGTATTTGTATATTCACTTAGATAAATCACAGGTGGAGATGTCCAGTTTTTAAGAACATTCGCTGACAAATTAATGTCTTGTAGCTGAAACACAGCATAGCTGTTGTGGAAAGAGTTATCTTTGAAGAAATAAAACTGCATTTAGCTAAGTGGTACATATTATATATATTTTAGTATTTATTCTGGCAATTCCCTAATTTTAATAGTAATTTACATATAAACTAGAGAGCAACGCCAACTCGCATCCAGTATGTGCTTGGTGACATAACTATATGGAGATAAATGCTGCAAAGGCTGTAAATGTTACTTAACAAATGTTACTTTACCCTACTCCCTGCTTGTTCTCCAGTCTTTTGTCCATGTTTGTTTTCCAGTAGGCAGTCTTCAAAGCATTTGTTTCAGTCCACCTCTTGTTTTCTCAGTGCTAATTCTCTGCCCTTGCAGTCTTTTTATCATGTGTGGATCACTGATGCTGCATTATAAGAATATATAATTTTTATTCCTTAAGTAGGTTGTCAGGGAAACTTGCTACCAGGCCTATTTATATTTATATATTGCACAATGCTTTAGCCACTGCGTATAAGAGAACTGGGACTTCGGAGCTATTTGATTTTCTGTATGTGACTATCTTTGCTGAAAAGAAGCAGAACTTGACTTGGCAAATACCATGACATTGTTCCAAAATAAAATAAATTAATCCAGTTTTCTTTAATCTGAAAAATACACGTTCTTTGGAATATATGCAGTTCTTGCATCCTTGTTTTTGGTGTGGAACATCATAGAGAAAATGGACTATCATAGAGTATTGAGCAACTCTAATTGCCTATTAATCTTCAGCATTGGAGAGAAGAAGGCTGATGTCTATGTGCCTGCCCAACGAGATGTGGAATGCTTTAGCCTGGAACTAGAAGCAAGTGTACACATGAGCTTCAGAGTGGTGATGGGAGTGGTCCTTATGATGGCGAGGGTTTTGCCAGGCTGGAGCTAGAATTCAAGACTTAAGTTTAAATGAGTTGAAGAATTAGGAAGAAAATACTTTGAATCAGCTGAAATTTGTAGGCTGCATTTTGCTAATGATTAGTAGCAGAAGTACTCCTTGCGTATATACAAAGCCCAGATATCAATGAAAAAATTAATAACTCATTATTTCACTGGTCAGAGCATAGTTTATAGTTCCCTATAAGAGGGTTATTTCTTCTCTCCTGAAGATGTATGCAAACTGTGGTTTATTAGGTATGTATCAGATGGCTCAGCTGTCAAAACTGTGCAGCAGAAATGCTCTAGTATGCAAAAATCATTTTGTGGTCCATTGTCTCACCCCTGTGATGGTGACATCCATCATGTAGGCTTGGCTGGCCCCTGCCATGTGCCATGTGGGTTGCTCTGAGCTCAAAAGAGCTGGTAGGTAGTTTTGTGGGTATTGCAGTTGCCTCATTTGTGAAGTGGCTGTGGCACAAATAAACACTGGTGGATGGGAATGGCTGCCCAGCTCAGGGATTGCCTGCACCCCAGAGAACTTGGGGTGTGTTGCCTTGAATGAATGAATGAACGAAGAGAAAGCTGTGAAACTTCACCTAGTTCATGGTTACAAAGAGTATCACAGAAAATCAGTAAAACATATCTTTTTAATATGGGTAAAAGGCTGAGTCCTCCTCAGTTCTGCTTTGCTGAAAGAAAACTTGCGTTTGCTGCCATGTATGAAATACTTTGGTGGTTCATCCCGTCCCTGTGAGCAGCAGAGCAGCAGCACTGAGTGGCAGGTAGGACTGTGGCCACCTAGCAGAGCCCTTTGTGCAGCACAGGTTTCTCAGGATGTGCCTTTTGCCCAACAGTGGCTGTGACGTGTATTTTTGCTCCTTTAGAAAGAACAGATGGCCTTAAACGTTACAAATGTACCCCTAGAAACAATTTTGCTGAGTGCAGAACTCTGAATCCCTTGGCTTCTGTGGTTGAGGTTGGTGAGTGACAGCTGGACTGGGACCTGGTCTGGAGGCAGTATTTCTGTTTGACACCTTCATGTTTTTCTAAAGAGCTATTTCTTCCTCCAGCTCTTTCAGCCTCTGGAAACCTACTGGTAGATCACAGCCAGGAGTACATCTTTCCTTGCATTCTTCTTAAGCTTGGTTCATTGACTCATGTGTGAATTTTGCCATCTTGAGTGGGTATTTTTTGCTTTCCTTACCTCCCTCCCCTCCCTTTCTATTCAAGAAACTTCTAATTTTAATTTGGAAAAAAATTCTGTAATCTTGCATGCCAACTGTCTGGGAGCATATGGATCTTCATTACCCTTCACAATGTGACGGGTATTATTTATAAAGTAAATTAGGAGAACTTCAAAGGAGGTGTTGCTGCTTTTTATGTCAATAACAAGTTTTATTTTTTAAACTTGTTGAGAGTGTATTTACATAACAGAAGCCTGCAACTTCCCAGGAGTTTCTGGTGCCTAATAGGGCAGAGCTACATTGCTTTCCTATTTCTGGAGAGCTTCTCCCAGTTTGAAATGCCTGTATTTTTCTGTACGAACCCTTGCAATGTTGGCAAGCTGTCAGCACAGCCTTCTTGGACTGTCGGTTCTCAAAGGCTCTGCACAGCTGGCTACAGTGGAGCAATGCCACCCCCAGACAAAGTGGGTGGAGGAGAGTTTAGGGAAGACCTCAGCACAGACATGATGTAAAATGGTAGCAATCCTGCAGGTGTTTTATGCCATTATATACACGAAATATTTGGCCTGAGCACTCTGTCCTTTGCAGAGACGCTGGGCTTGGGATGCCCTTTGCACAAGTTGTGCTGGCATCAGTCCTGCTACAGACTGCACACTGCCTATCCTGGCTCCTCCAAACCAGCATGTGGATATGTTCCCCTTGCTGTCTGCAGCCCTGGGAGCTACTGGATGTGCCAGCGTGAGTCTCAGGCACAGGTGATCCATGAAAAGCCTGGTACCTTCCCAACAGAGTGGACAGATCTGTCTTCAATGGAATAACCAGTTTCTCTTTTAGCATTTCTGATGTGTCTGTTGCTGGAGTTCCAGGCATTGCAGAGTACAACGCTCACAGTGGTTCCTCTTTGGGTAATATCTGTGCGTTGTCTTTTTTGCATCAGGGAGCAGAAAGGAAAATCCGAGATGAAGAGAGAAAGCAGAACAGGAAGAAAGGCAAAGGCCAGGCATCCCAAGCCTCATGTAATAACGGTGAGTAAAGCAGGCCCTTCTGGTCTGGGGCTAAGTCATGCTTAACGTGCCTCCTTTCACAGCCCTGTGCTTTGTGATCCACCTAGCAGCTGAAGGGAAGATGAGTGCACTCCCTCTGCAGAAAAAGAGTGATATCACCTTCTTCAAAACAATGGCTGACCTGGATTCCCAGCCAGTTCTCTTCATACCTGATGTTCACTTTGGAAACCTACAAAGAACTGGACAGGTAGGAAATAATGGGATGAGCGGGTGCCCACTTGCCATCTGGCTGCCTCTGCTCTGGGGCAGGTTTTAGGGAAATAAATCACTGTTCCTGGGGCCACTTGTTTGAGCTCTCATTTTGGTAAATGCACTTTTGGCACATCACTTATAAAAGACCTTCCAAGACACAAGTACCTTTCTGAGTTCTTGGTGTGAAAAAGGAGTTTATACTTCTTTGACAACTGAATAGTTTGTTTTTGTTACAGTTTTGTCATTCTTTTGCTGGGAAGAAAGAATGAAACAAATAGTCAAGAATTTTTAAATAGAAGGTTGATTTGTGACTGAAATAAAATCTGGTTTTGAGTGTGCTCTTTGGCTTGGTGAAATGAAGTGCCATCTTGTGGTAGCAGAGATCCCCCTCCCTGTCACAGCTGAAAACAAAGACCAAGCTCTTACACGTGTAGGAAGGTCAAGAGTAGGGTCACTGAACACCACTACCCGTTTTCTGTCGGCGTCGCCTAGAGATCTGGAAATTTCTTGAAAAAAATATTTTCACTCTCCCGAGTAAAACTCCATCATACTAATGTTAATACTCAGTATTGGCAGTTATTATCACCAGTAAACATAAGGAAGTCTTTGCTGACTTGACTCTTTTCTACTTTATCGCCTGCTGGGAGGTTGAAAACCTGAATTGGAGGGTCAGCTCTGACAACTTTTCACTATGAACGTGTTATTTATTAACATCTCAGGGAGTAGAATGAGACCTTTATGCATGTGTTTATAAAGAAAAATAGTTGATCAGGAAATTTAATATGCATCTTGCTGAAAAATAGTAAAATGAGGAAGATTAAATGAACCTGAGTGTTGGAATTGTCAATTATTTTGAAGCTGTGAGAATTGTGGTTGAGCAAAGCACAGAGAACACAGACATTGCAATTGCAGCTGTCACTGGCTTACTCTTCCAAATTGGAAAGACGCCCACTCACATATCAGTGCTGGGTACCTTCTGTCCTCATGGCTTTCAAACCAGAATGTGGATTTGTCTCAAAACAGGAGGAAGTAGAAGCATTCCTTAGTATATGTAATCCCGTAAATAATTTTCTAAACTAACTGGAAGATCCCCCCATTTCCTAGCTCTTAGGCAGTGTTCAGCCATGTCTTTTATTGCTGTAACTCATAGTTACAGACCTCAGCTTTGCACACACACACCTCTGAGCTATTTTCATTGCACAGGTTCAGGAGTGAAGGCTCCCAGTGAGAGCCGAGTGTGCTCCAAGTCCTGCCGGCACGAGTGCTGGAGGCCCGCCTGGGGTGGCTTGCTCTGCCCAGCAGGACTGGCTGCAGTGCCCTGTGCCTCCACCCCACGCCTGCACCGCAGCTCAGCAGCTGGAGGGCTGGGGCGCTTGTTGGTGCAGACCTGCAGTGTGGGCACGTTGTGAGGATTTTGGCTGCCTGTTCTGTAAAGAGTTGGACAGCAGACTGTGATTTTATACCTCCCCTGCTACTGTCAGCCGCATTTGCTGCTGTTGTAAATTTGGTCCCGGTGACTCTGAGCTACGTGGATTTACACAAAACTGACTTGGGCTTCTGCCCGCTGCCTGTGCAAAAAATGTTCAGCTGTACCATTAGTAATTGTATTTCCATTAGTCCTGTAGTTTAATCTTGTTATTTATGTTTAATTAGATTTTCAGATATTATTAAATACATACAAAAGCTTGTGAGTGGTGTGGCTTAAACTGTATTAGGGGTAATTTAGGTGAGTAGTGATCTGATTTAGAGGATTGCAAAATAATTGGGAAAATGATATAAACCAGGGAAGAGGGTAATGTCTCTCAAGTAAACTTTGATATATTTCCACTAGATGATATTTAACAGCAGATTCTCTAAGCCACATTTCTTCCAGATGACAGTTAAAACTAGAGGTGTTTGTGTTTTATAGAAGGAAAAGGATTTTTAACAAATGACAAACTGCACAACACTTGTTGTCTTTTCTCTCTTTTGAAGTCCTGTTAAGCAAGTGCCTGAGTTTTGGGAATAATTGATTTTTATTTCCATCCTTCTAGGTTTATTATAATACAGATGATGAGAGAGAAGGGTAAGATATTTATTGTTTCACTAGCTTTGCAGTTAACAGTTCAAACTCTTAGAAAATTAATACAAAATATGAAATCAGATAAAACTGATCCCCTTTCTCCCCCTTCAGTCATGTTTTCCCATGTAAACTGTCTGCTTTTTATGTCTGTATTTTAATACATTTCCAAGTAAAAGAGCCCTAAGGTTCAATACAGGGACAGGACAATATATTTGATAATAAAGTGCTGTCTATGTAAGTATAAGGGTTCTCAAATAATTTAAAAACCAGGAATTTTTTATTGAAGTACTGAACTTCACTGTGTTCCTGAAAGCTGTTTAGCAGTGCACACACGTGTATGCAACAAATACAGGAACTGCAGAGAGAATGGCCAAGTGCCAGAAGAGAAAGGCAGAAAGAGAACAGAGAACCTGGGAAGGAGGAAGGCTGGAAATGGGAGTACCCCCTATCTGACTTTGGAGGGACTGGAAGAATTGATGGAAGTCCCTCTAATAGTTAGAGATGCCGTGAAATAAGGGTTTTAATATGGGTGGCTGAACTTCAGC
Source organism: Edolisoma coerulescens (assembly GCA_013397115.1). Taxonomy (NCBI): domain Eukaryota; kingdom Metazoa; phylum Chordata; class Aves; order Passeriformes; family Campephagidae; genus Edolisoma; species Edolisoma coerulescens. The sequence continues at coordinate 1,441,019 of VWZW01004700.1, read as the reverse complement.
CCACAATGTGTGCCAGCCCCATACTTTTGTAAGTTGCTTGAATCCCCAAATCTGAGATTCTGGAGTAACATAACTACACTCCCACAAACCTGCAAAAAGTGGCCTGTGATAGGGAGTGGCCGAGCAACTGCAGTCGACATTGACTCGAAAACATGAGGCCCTTTTTATTTCTTTTTGGAGCTGATGTTCTTCATAAGGCTTACAGTGGAATTTGAGAAACAAAGGGGTTTATTGCACCAAGCAATAACCACCCCCCTTTCCTCAATATTTAAACAGTTAAGGGCCTTTGGGGTTTTCAAATTAGTGTGTAACATCGGAACATTTTTTCCTGTCACCTGTCCCAGCCAGTCAGTCTCGGCAATTTAAGAGGCCTGGATAGTTCGGATAAGCATCAAAAGCTAAATGCTTGCAGTTTCTGCTTTTTGTGCTACTTGAGTAGCTAGTGGGTGTTTTTGCCAGAGTGCAAAGTGAGTAACGACTGTTGCTGTTGTCTCCTCTTCTGCTGTGAGCACAGTTTTACATGGTCCCTGTTTTGTGTATTCTAGTAGCAGTGTCCTGGTCAAAAGGATGTTCCGGCCTGTGGAGGAAGAGTTTGGCCCCTCCCCTTTGAAACAAATCAAAGAAGAAGGTCTGAAAAGAGGTAACAGTCAATTCTTAGCAGTTAAAAATAATTCTGTGGAACTCAAACCCCGTCAAGCTGGGAAGGGCAGGTGTGGCTTGGACAGAGTCAGTTGTTGGATGCTAGTGCAAATACGGGTAGATAGGAGAAGAGATCTTTACATCTGCCAGTCTATAAAGAGGCATTTTAACAAATGCTAGAAATTACTTAAAAGAAAAAAAATCAAAGGACTATGCTGTCTCAAGAAGGGATCAGGACACAAGTGTATATAAAAAAAGCTAGAAAGTTTCTTGGTTCTTGGCCAAGCTACATAGTTCATAAAAGTTCCAGTAGCAAATCTGTGATGGTCTATTTTTAACTTTTGCTCATCTTTTCTGCTCTGTCTGGGATCACAAGCAAATATGCAAGATGCATTGGGTCAAATACAGAGACCTTAACAGGCAAGCTCCTGCTGACTGCAGACTTAGATGGGCTGGAATAAAATCTCAGAAATTTCCTACCCTATTAGACATATAAGACATGGAGAGACATCTTCCAGCAGATCTAACTGAATTGTTTAAGAGTTTGTTTCCCTTAACTGTTTTTACTGCCCGGGTGGGTATTATTACAGTTGTGTTTCATATACTCTACCAACTCCTGTTTTCCAGTCTGCTGCAAGTGAAGCTTAAGTTGAATAACATTGAAGCAACTGCTTAGGCTGAGCTGTTGAACTTTGCACTGAAGGTGGTTTTGTCCACAAAGTCTGCTTTGTGTACAGTTACTTTCAGTGCAGTGCCATTGGTGATAACTTCCTACACTGTCACAGTAAAACACCCTGAAGAATATTTGTCATTCCTTCAGTCTCATGAGTTCTGTCATGTAAGTTTATTGACAAACTTAAGTAACTCAAACTTGCAAGTATTTTGAGGTTCACCCATCAGGTTGTGAGACAACAAAGCAACAAGGTACAGAAGGGAACTGGGTTTTTCTTAGTTGCAGCATTCATAAGACTCCTTTGAGCTTTATAGAAATGACTTTCCACAAGCCTGCATTTGCAAAGTTTCTGTGTTGGTTAGGGTGGTGTGCTTGAACCAAGGGAAGCATAGAAGATTATAGGATGGAGACTGATACCTTCCTTAAATAAATGTGAGCATATGGTTCTTTTAATTAAATCTTAAATTAAATGTGAGGTCAGCATTGACCATGGACTTGCATTTGGTTGATTCAAGACCTTAGCCAAATTCACATTATCAGGGCTCCATCAAGCAGAAGATGACAGCCATGAGGGCTACATAAGGAACTCTCATTTCCTACAATTTCACCTGGGTTTCCCATCTGGAAGCCTAGGAAGTTGCCTGCAAGGAGGTATTGGTTTGCTTTGATTATTCCTGTCCTTTGCTGTGGTTAGTTGTTTTGATATCACCCAGGACTTGCAAGTATTTCAAGCGTAAGATTAGAAAGAAAAAAAAAGTTTCAGCTGGTGGCATAACTATGTAAAATGATTAAATCCAGGAGAGGCACAGAACCAGAGAAGCTGGAGTATGCTCTCTTCACATCCCTTTCCTGTTCAGTGTTTCTCTCATCTTGGACTATGCTGGCTTGAGGCCAAGCCTTTCCCAGAGCGGCCTTTGCTCTGGTGAACTTCCTGCCATCCAGAACCCTCCATCTGCGATTGTGCTGATGGAATGCAGCTCAGCTGAATCTACCCATTTGATAACGCTGTCTTCACCACAGAACTCACTGGGTATTAAAATGTTTCAGGTTTTTTTGCCCAGCTTTGCCATATTAGAAGCTTCTTTTCTCAAGATTTATTTGGTACAGCAGAATCAATAACTCCTAGAGAGCAGGTATAGATGGGGTGCTGGTGTAATGTTTGAGAGAGAGCAGGTCTGATATGTGAAAATGTACATTAAAAGCAATGTAATCCCAAGGTGTCTCATTAGCAGAGCAGTGCAGGTACGTGGCAGCCAGTGAGGTGTCCAAGCCCCACTGAAGAAGTGAAGTGAAAGTGTATGGCCTCACCTCTGCCTGCTGAACCTACTTGTAACTCTGTCTGGTGGAAGTAAAAGTATTAAAGGGCAGCCTTCAAGAGAACAGGTCTGAAGGGGTTTGCAAGCAAGGTTCATATTCTCACTCAGTTAGCTGCCTCTTTTTGAATTATTCTTTCATCTCCTTGACCTCTAAGGGAAATCCAAGTGCCCAACACAGAAATGTGAAGTATGTTAATCTGTACCGAATGTGCATCACAGCTAGTTACTTGGCTAGACTTGGCTTTTTCCTGTTTTGAGTTCTCAGTAAGAGTTTTCAAATCACTTTCCCTTTCAGATTTCATAGGGAGTTTCCCCTTAATTATAAATCCAGCAGCTGAGTTGTAGATCAGCTGGATTTCCAGTCCTGTAGTTCTCATTTTCAAGAAAGTAATTTTTTGTCTAGCTTTTGTCTCTTAGGAAAGTCATGTTAAACTACTCTGAAACATTTTGGATTCATAACAATCAGGGGGTTGAGAGCCATCCCTGTGAAGGGCAGCATTCACACTGTCACCAAGGGAATTTGTGCCTGGGCAATAATGAAAACTCCCAATGTGAGAAAGGAAAGCCAAATTACAGCTACCAGCCCATCTCTCCTTGACTAAGATGTACCATATCTCCATCAAGAGACCACTTAACAGAGACTGTAATCATTGTTCGTAGGTAGTCAGTCACAGCATTGGTAGTGCCCAGGCTCAGACCTTCCTGATGTCCCGAGTCTTACTGTCTCATTGTGTCCTTAGTTTCATTTATCCACATGTACGTTGTTGTTAACAATTTCAAAAGAGGTATCTAACATCGTTCTGCATTCACACATAAATCCTCAGTTTGTTGGCCTGGCTTCCAGAAGTCTCACTGGTGCAACAACATCCCTTGCCTTGAGCAAAGGCTGTTTGCCCCTCTGCAATTTGGTGTATTGGGGCTATTTCTTAAGTAATTAAGGATAAATTTATCTCCCCCATCTTTTGCAATTCTTTTTAACATCTAAAGAATATTAAGGTCTGCAGTGGATTTCAGTGCTGGCAAGAAGGTTAACAACTAAGACCATGGAGTAGATCAGACAAAGTTGAATTTATCTTTTAACTTTCAGGCAAAAATAGCTCATTACCTTGTACAAGATTTCCCCCTTTGTTCCCCTCCAAATCTTGTAATTTGTACTATTAGAGCAAGCCTATCTAGATGCTATGGATGTGGTGACAGTTGGATCAGAGGACATAAGTATGAGTTGTGTTACATGGTGACAGTCATTCAGTGGCAGTGCTGCTGCTGAGCCCAGTGGAGCCTTTGCAGCCCCTTTCCCTCGTCTCTGGCTGTGCCTTCCGCTGTGGCCACCTCTCTGCTGCTCTGCCAGCACGAAGGCTTGTGGGGCTGCATCGTACACTGAGGCAGGATCTGGTCTATTTGAAGAATAACTCAAAAAAAGGGTTGTTTTTTCACTCATATCTGCTGACTGAGAGAGTTCCTCATCCAGGAAAGTTCATTGAGATGAGCCAGAGTAAGAGAGCATAAGGGCAGGGATGGGACAGGGGCTTCCTAAGGCATCACTGTCACCAGAAGTCATTTATGGAAAAGTACTCTACTGAATCAAAGCCAGGATTTTCATACCTGTCAGGGGAAAGAAAAACCCAACAACCCCCCATGTGCTTATTAATCCTGCCTCTCTGTGTGCATAATAGTAATTCAAGTTCCCCGTTATCCTTGGAATAGATCTTTCATTGAGCATCATGTTTCCTGGCACACCAAGCCCAACAGAGATTTAAAGCTCAGCACTGGGATTGTCTAATGTCCCCAGCTTTAACCTTGGACCAACTGATTTTTTTTTGCTCCTTTCGGATATATTTGTAATTGTTAAGGCTGGCAGAGCTCCAGATATTTGCAAAGCCAGGAGTTACAGGACAACCCACTAGTTACAAGGAAAAGGATTGCTAAATTAATATAAGTGTTAGTATTGGTAAAATTAGCCCTTTGTGTGAGTGCTTGTTCATGCAATTAAACATATCAGGCATGGGAAAATTTAACTCCTGGTGTGGAAGTTTTTTTTTTCTTTTACAATTTGACAGTTTAGGTTGTGACCCAAAATTGTCTCAGCTTCTAAGTCCATTAAAAGGATGTTCTCAGGCTAGGCCCCAAGGAGTTGCTAAGATAGCTGTGAAAAGGGTGTGGCTCTGCATGCTGTGCTAGCAGTTTTGTGGCTTGTACTTCTGAATTGAAGATACAAAAAGCCCAACATTGTCCTGCATGTTTGTTTTGTAGACCAAGTCAGGGGACTGAACTACCGATGATTTTTTTCCAGTCATTTCAAAACCAGGGCAAAGAAGCTACAATTCTGTGCAAATGGGCCTTAGTCCACCCTGCTACAGTCTTGGCCCGAGAATTAACTTCTAAACAATTGCTTCTATATGAAAAATACCATCATATTTTTTGGTTCATCTGACTGTCATCTGTTGAGTTACCTGGTGAAGATATCTTTTGGACCACGAGAATTTGCACTTTCAAAAGATGCCCTTTTCTATCTACCAAAAAAAAAAAAAGAAAAAGTTGGTTACCAATGTAATTTGTCACACAGACATGACAATGCATGTGTATTTGTACCTCATGTGCAGCACTACTGTTTGAAAAGGCAGTTTATTTAGGAAACAAAATAAATTGCAGAACATCTTATTTAACCTGTTACTTATCAGTCATGTGAGATGATGCCTAAAATACTTTTTAGTGTCTATGCTTATATATATATATGCTTTGTAGCTGTCTGCTTTGCTTTTGCCGTGTTATAGCAGGTGTCCTCCTTTTACCTGTACAAGTGTGAAGAAAACAAAAGCTAGAGAGGGCAGGGCACTGCGCCTGTGGACAACTAACAGCTAGCAGGGCATCTGAGGGAGGAAAAGGAACAGAAATGGCATTTGGGTACCTAAGCATGTGGGTACACTGGTAAATGCCTGCCTGCCAGCTGTGCTCTTGAATGTTTCCCTTGTAAAATCTCAGATTTCTTTGAACTCATTTTTCTCAGTGTTTATTTTCATACTGGTCAGGCCATTTGCAGTCATCTGCATGGTAATGTCAGAGAGAACTATTTCTTTACCTCTTCTTTGATTTTGCTCTGGGTTGCCTTGCTAAAGGCAACCCAGACTTGCCTTTTGAATGTCCTTTCCCAGCCTTTTAGATGAAGCCTGGAGAGGTACAAGCCAAGACAGAGGTTTAAGGAGACCTAGCTTGTGTATCTAGGGCCCCAGTTCTTGTGGGACAGGGGCCCAGTGCTTTCTAGCTTCTTTCTGTAAATGGAGATTTGGATTCTGGAAGATGGAGATTCTTCTCATTGGGTTAAATTTGCTGAATTTTCAGAACTGTGTTTTCAGTGCAATTATGATGTGTTGTCCATGTCTAGATCACTGATGATATTAAAGCTACATCTTTGTAAGTGCAAACCATCTTCAGTGCTTCATTTTATCTGTCATGGATTAATATTTGCTTTTCTGTTCAATGTGGGGTATTTCATCTGTGCAATTGACTGAACCTGCTCCAAGTTTGATTTTTTTTCTATTTCAGTGCTTTTGTATGTGAGGAAGGAGACAGATGAGGTGTTTGATGCTTTGATGCTGAAATCACCCACAGTAAAGGGGCTAATGGAAGCTGTAAGTATGCAATGTCCTCACATTGTTTGTCTTTCTTGGCAAGAAAATCTTGAGGCTTTCCATGTATTATTGAGATAAACTATAATATAAAGATGAAGTTATTCTCAAGTGTATTTAAAGCATTTCTTAAAGGCTTGCTGGAGCGCAGCTCTGAAGTGCTGGCATGTTCCTAATTCAGTATTGTCAGCAGATTACTGGGTTTAAACAGCATCACAGAGCTGATTATTGGAGACCTGAGCCTTGAGGAATAGCAGTAGTTAACCAGTGTCAGGGAAGGAGAGAGGCACAAGCTTCATTTTCTGAAATGCTTCTTTCTGAACTGATGGTTCAGAGCCTGTTGAATCTTTTCCTGTAATGCTTATCAGTACATTCCCAGCCTGGTTTCCTAGAAGAGGGCCAAGGATGCGCCGTCTCTGTGTGAATTTCGCATGGCCTTTGTGCAATTGCTGTTCAGCACGTAAGAGGCAGGTGCTGAGCCAGTGCAGACTTGTCATTCACACGTCATCTCAAATTCCTTCTCTAGCCATCACTTAGAGCATGGTCTACCCACCGGTTGCCTCTTTGCTGCTTCTTTGAGTGGAGTTTTTGCTTGTTACCCATTAGCTGTCATCATAAGAGTTGCTATTTCCATGTTTAATCCTGTTTATGTGAGCTGATGGCTTGTGAAATTTGGTAAGGGAAGAGTTAAGAAATAATTATGTGTCTCATTGCTTCAGTGGGGGAATGCGAGGCTGACATGTGGGATGCTGAGTTGATTTCCAGCCTTGTACGTGTAGGGGAGAAGACGGAAATGGATGAAAGTGCCCCTAGAGAACTCAGCCAAGTGCTAGAAGTGTGTATATTCATACTCTCTTAAAACTGTCACAGTATCTTGTTGCATGTACTGAACACTTTAAATGCAGTAAAGATTGAGTTATTTGGTCAATATTTGGCCAGTAGCAGAAGACAGAGAAAGATTTGTGGGTTAGCGAAGTTGTTTAAAGCACCTGTTTAGATGAGGGTATCTCTGAGGAGAATCACGGCATGCTAAGGATGTCCTAACCGTGCTTCTGCCAGTGCTGTTTGTTAGCTGTGACTGCAGCTCAGTTGTCAGTCGGAGCACATGCATAACAAAAACCAGCTTGAAGAGGCTGCAGTCTGATTCATGGTAAGCTGCAACATGATTTCATCTTGTCTTTGTATGGAAGTTAAAAGTATGTTATAATCCTTCTATAACTGCTCAAGCTAGCATGAATATGTTATCTCCAGTCTGTACCACTCCATGCCTGTTCTCCAGCCCCCGTGTAATAAAAACAAAGCTGGTGCAGAAGCAGGAAAGGTCTCTGCATACCTCAGTCAGTGCAGCTGCTGACTCACTGGCATGTTTTTGGCACCAGACAAATCTAATCTGTTGTAAAATGTCCCAGTTCACTGGAAGGAACACATTCAGAAAATTTTAATTCTCTTTGGTAGGATGTTGTGGATAAAACAATGCCAAAAAGCTGTCAAAGTGCATATTCTTAAATATTTTCTCTACAGTTGTTGCAGCAAATAATATAATTTTGTAATTGTGCATATCCTAAATGCTCCATTCTAGTCTCAGTATTAAGAATTTAGGAACTGAGCTTCTGAGTATTACAGAGCCGCAGATCTGAAAGAGAGCTCCAGTGATCCTCAGTCATACCCTCCTCTGTTTATGGATTTTACTTTTTTTTTCTTTTCGTTAGTCACTGTTCCTGGTCTTTGACCTTTTCCTAACTCTGTTATTAATGATATGGTTTTCTCAGATCCTATGTTTATTTTATTCTCATGTACCCCCATTCCAAAAGAACAATTAGATTCCTTCTCAGATATCTTTCTTTTGGCAAATATCTAGAGGTCTTGGGTTTCAGAAATACAGCATGTCTCAGGAAGTGATGCAGATGTTTGGTTTTCACTAGTCAGTCTTGATCAACAGAAAAAAGCAAAACAATTGCCCATCACAAAATATCACACGTATGTGGTGACTGACCAGCTCTATATCCTGTTTTCAGCCTGATCCAAAATCAGGATAACTGTGGATCTCAGTAGGTACTCAGTCTTACATTGTGCAAAATTACATATTTATTCAAATTACAGAAGACAGTTCAAATTGGGAAATTCAAGCATCTCCCAAAGCCTTTCTATAATTAAAAGCTCAGTTCAATAGAGCTGGCTTAAACTATTAGACACCTGCTTATATATGTGATCTTCCAGCCAGTGTAGGGCAACAGACTAGACCATTTCATAGAAATAAACTGGCAAAGGTCGTTTCCTACATGCTTTGGCCCACCCAGATATTGCCCTTTCTGGCTTCCTCACTCCAGCAGAGAGCATTTCTGGTGGCTTGTGCAATCAGACAAACTTGCCATGCCAGGGGACTGCAGCCCAAAGGGACACCCAGACATCTATTTCAGTGCCGCTCTGGAGGCTGTCACACTGCTTCGGGCATCCTGACAGAAAGAAATCTCTGCTCAGAAGATTGACAAATGGACGGTGGAGATGATAAGGAAAAATATTCCTCCAAATAAAGATATCTTTTTAAAATTTAATATAGCCTGCTTGGGTTCAGGTGAGAAATCCTGTTGTTTTGTATGGAAGTTGGCAGTAAGTGGTGTTCCCCCTGCGCTGGCAGCAAACACCCTGAGAAGAGGGTGTTAAGTGAGATGCCCTAGCAGATGCTTGCTCTCTCCTTTCTCCAGTTCTGCAGCAGGACTTAGCACATTTGTACTGGAGACTGTGAGGGGGAGGCTCTCCCATACCCCCACTTCGAGCCTTGCTTCCACAGCTTGCTGTTTGGTATAATTGGTTGAATCCCAGGAGTTCCTGAGAAATGTGCTTATTCAGTCAGCTGGAAGTCTTTTGCAAAGCTCACTAATCCCTGCATGTTATATAAATCCTACACCTGTCACAGGCAGTGTGACAGGCAAGGCTTTCTCAGCCCAACCTCTCATAGTTTATGTAGGAAGTGATGTACCAGAGTCCCAAACTGCTTTGAGCAACATTTGGAATGCATGAGTGTTCGGTATGCCAAATATCCTAGGGAAGATTTATGCTGGAATGTGCAGAATGCTGTATATTAGCTGCTGTTAAGCCTCCTTGGCAAGAAATGTTTTGCTCGGCTTGTTTATTTGCATGGAGTCAGTGAAAAGTGTCTTCAAGTGCTGATCTTTACAATTTCACTAGGATTCAGAGTTAACAACCCAGAGAGGAAGATTGTTTCCTCATGTTCACACAGTTGTGACACTTTCTGCAGTTTCAGGCTGCCAGTTTTTCTCCAATGCCTGTTACAAAGGATTTTTTCAACTGTCTGATGAAATGGAACCATTTTTATTGTTGCTTTACATGAAAACTTAAATTTAGGGGTACAACAGAAGCACAGATAGAAAAATTCAACACCAGATTGTTTATCTGATGTCATTCTGTCCGCGATAAGCAAAGCCAGAGGATAATATAGAGTAAAGAACAGTGAAACATGCTGGTGCAAGAGAAACTGAAGTAGCAAATACCACCCAAATTTAGTTTGTATTTTGTTCTCTGCTAGGTGGAGAACTTTGGGAGTGGATGGGTCTATTGTACCTCATCAATTATTCCCCTTTCTGTTAGCCACAGATGTATGCTAGCAGTCAGATGTATGCTGTTTTCGGTGTAAAAGAAGTTTTACTGGTTCTTGAGAATCTTGGAGTTATGCTCTAGAATACCTGTCAAGCTGATACCCTTGTGCATTATTAGGGATACTTTTTAAGTACAAAATTGCTTCTTGGCTAGGATGACAATTACACTATGATAGGTGATGTAGACAAGTATAGGCTAATTAATTCTCTCTGTCAGAGAATCTTGGCTGTCTGGATGAGAGCCATGCTTGGTGTTCAACCTGTGGCTCTTTGAATCTGTCCTCGGTGCTCAGTTTATCCATTCCATTTTCTATTTCATGATAATTGCTTTAATGTACTTCTCTAAAACACCTTTTCTCACCCGAAGTCTGAACGCAAACACAAAGAAAGGATTTTACAGTGACTGATGTTTGCCGGTCTTTAAATGGATTTTTAATTGTGCATTTCAGTTCTCTAATGCAGAAGATAAGTAGTCAGCTGTTTAGCTGCAACTTCATTTCACCTGGGAAGAGCTGGAAACTTACTTTGCTTGGCAGTAGAGTGCCACAGAACATTAATCACTGAGAAAAAAATAAAAAGATTTTTCTGTAACTGTTTTGCCTTTTGGGACAATTCTCTTCTAAAGTGTGAACTGTGAGACCTGTTCCCTCAAAGAAGAGTCATAATTTGGAAAGTAAACCTGGCTCAGATGAAGGGCCCAGGAACACCATCTTCATAAGCACACCGCAGATTCACTGCAGAATAGACATCCAAAAAAGTTACTAATAAGTTACTAATACACTGCTGCAAAGCAATGCCAAAGCATCCCAGTGAAGTACTTGTTGGCATGGGTAATTTGTCAGCTAAGTAGTTCTTCCTTCTAACGTTGTACTGTATTTTCTGTTTCATTGTTTTAGTAGCTGACAAGAAGTTTATTTTACAAGTCCTTTACCTTGATGACACATTTCTCTGTGATATCTCATCTCATTGTCTATACACTCAGATGATGTTTTGTGAGCCAAATAGTGTTTTCATTTTGCCACCGTAGTAACTAGACTGAGTCACCTTCCCAACAATACAGAAGCTTCTTAGTCCTGTGTACTGGATGTTGGTAGCCCTCTCACAATAAAAGGTATATTGAAGATACTTTTCAGACAAAAATACCACCATGGAGAGTCCTGTTAGCTTAACAAACCTTGAAATGTCTTTGGAAAATAGGAATGCGCATGTTTTTGTTGTTCCATCAGTCCATCAGCTCCTGTTGGGTTGCCTTGTGTCTGCCTTCTGCCTGGTGAGAGAAACCTTTGCTTCCATGAGTCCAGAAGACCAGATTAAGAAACAACAGAAAGATCAGACTGAAATGCTCTGGTAAAATCTGAAGCTGGGAAGAGCATTGACTCCTTGAGCAGAGTGCTAGGAGATGCTGGGGCATCAGATGAGTCTGATGACTCACACCCTATAAAAACTATAGTATCCAAGTTTCTGGATGGAGACAATTGTGGGTTTTGATTAAGCTGTTCAGGATTATTCCTCCTTAAGTCATCCTTAAATGAAAGCATGATATGGTTGTGACTGACTTTTCTGTATAGCTTTCCTGTCAAAGTTTGCAGAGATTTTATTTTAATGTCTTATGTAAGGTAAGAGGTGATAATTTTATATTTCTCATTCATCTTTAGTGATATTTCTTTTATTTTTATTATTTCAGATTTCCGAGAAATATGGGCTGCCAGTTGAAAAGATTGCAAAACTTTATAAGAAGAGCAAAAAGGGGTAAGTTAGTTAACTAACCAACTAAGGATCTGTTGCAGGATCCTTTAGAAGTACTCAGAGATCCCAGTTATACTTGGGGCCTCATGATGCTGGGCAGCATAAACTCTTTCAGGAGACATACCCATGTGCTTGAAATCTTCATGTCCATGGAGACTGTAGGGGATGCCAGAGGAGGAAACATGGATCTCCAATCTGTGTCTGACCAGTGTTCATAAACTTACTGTGAAGAAAGGGTTTGTGGATAAGATATGTGGACAAAGCCTGTTTTGTAGACAATATGCTTAATAACATTGTGGAGGGCCAGCATGGGAGATGCTGCCTTTGCTGTCAATGCAGTGTGGAGTTTTCCTGCAGTGTTGGGGAGAAGTAGGCCACTGTCCTACTCTGAAAGACAGGCAGGCAATGTTTGCTGCAGGGGTTTCAGCTGAGTAAATTTAGACATGAACATCACAGCTATGCTAGGCTACTGCTTCTTGCCATAAAACTAAATCTGTCTACTTCAGCCTTTTTTTAGTTCTATTTAACCACAATATTGTAGCGATATAATTTAAATAAATTATTTATTTTCAGCTGTAACTCTAGCTTAGGGCATTGTTGCGTGTGGGGATTCCTTTAGTTTTTGAGAAGACAGGTGAAACTTCTCATGTTTTGCTTCTTTCTAAGTGACAGAAGAAACACTTGGAGGTAAAGAGTGAGGAAAACGCTGATATACACTTTTAATAGTCATTGTTGATAGTCTCACATCCAAGCTGAGTTCTAAGTGAGCTGTGTGCAAAGCACAAATTACACTGCTTCCCTGTGTTAGCAGCTCACACCACAGAGGTGTAGCAGCTCACATGGCGTGCCTGAGGAGTAGCACGGAGGTGTGCCTGTCCGAGCCAGCGCCAGGCATGGGAAGCACCAGCTAGCTGGGTCTGCCAGGGATCTGAAGTGCAGCTCAGCTGTAGGTAGCCTAAGTGTGTTAACATCCCAGCACTGGCTTCTCTTACCTCAGCTACTCTGGCAAGAAGCAGCCTCTAATCCAAAGGCTCTAAGGGACTATGGGGCAGATCTTGATGATAACTCCCACTAGTGACGCTGTATTGGCCTGTGCTGGAGTCTGGTTTTGTGTTGTAGAGAAGCGAGTACATGTGGCAGAGTGCACAGCTTTCCCTTTCAGTACATAAAAACATATGGTACATAAAAACATTGATTTCTGCCTTTGTCACCAGTATCCTGGTAAACATGGATGACAACATTATTGAGCACTACTCCAACGAGGACACGTTCATTCTGCACATGGAGAGCATGGTTGAAGGCTTCAAGATCACACTGACAGAGATCTAGCCTCAGGCAGAGCCTTTTTGTAAGGAACCACAGCATTTCATCCTTCTTGGAAAGCAGAAGATTCCCCGTGAACTTGACAGACATTGATCACAGAAACTGTTACAAGACTGCATTGAAAATATTGTCCATTCTGCACATGTGCACCCAGTGCATATAGACTTGGGTTTGTCAAGCACAAGACCACTCAAGTTAACCTGGTCCCTTATTTATTGTTCCCCACTCTCTAGTGTACAAGCAGTTACCAGCCCCCAGATTTGTAACCAGATGACCCACTGCAAATGTGAAATGCAGCATTTTAATCCATACTTCAGTGTGGATAAGCTCATTCTAAAACATGTTAAGTTACTATGCTGGTCTAGTTTCAGAAATCTGATATAAATCACTTTACCAGTAGTTGTCTCCGTCATTGCTAAAAATCTGTTGCAGTGCTAAAGATGGGGAAAGTGGCTGACAGTTCACTTGCTCAGACTGATCCATATCTCTCTACACTGTATAGTCTTGCCAAATACCTCTGGTAGTTCTCAGCATGTAGCAATGAGGACTTGTAAGTAAGGCATTCAGCTACAAATGTCACTTGTAAGTAAATGGTAAAGAAACCATTTTAACCTTGTATATAATGTTTATAATATGCAATAATATATTTTAACTACTGTATGTGGGCATGTTTACTGCCACTATGTTTTTGTATGTATTTGGTTTAGGGTTTAATAGAATCTTTCCTAGAGGAGTAAATTGCTGCAATCTGTTAAGGAGTGTGTACTGAGAAGCTGGTAAGTGAATCTGTACTCATATGCTCCATCCTCACTCACACAGTTATCTATTGAAATACTAGAGCAGACTCTGCTACCGGGGCTTGGATGCTCTGGCACAGTAGGGCCCACCTGAGGTGCCCAAATCCCAGATACCTGAGTCTCCCATCCAGCTGTAACAAAATCCAAGAGACACTATGTGTCTGCTGCCTGGTTTGCCTAGAGGTACAGAAGGGACTTCTTCCTGGTCCTACTTCCTTTGATGAAGTGAAGGCTCCTAAAGTGTCCTTTTCTCAAACCTGTGGTGGGAAGGTTCTTTCCGCAGCAGCCTGCACATCAAAGCATTCCTCAAAACTGTAAGAAACAGGACTTCAAACTCTTCCTCTTAAATGTACTTGCTCTTGTATTTCCATTGAATGATTCTGTTGTGATTCCTAGGACACTTGGGTGACATATAAGCCTGGGCTTGGTGTAAATATTTTATCAAAACTGGAACAATTTTTCCAGTGGAGACCGAGTATCCCACAACTGAGGTGTGGAGATAGGTCTCTCTCTCAAGGGCTGCATCTGAACCCAAGTTGAACTACATGGTTATTCCATCAAATTCCACACCTGTCTTACGAATTCTGTGAAGAGATAAAGTTGTGCAGGATAAAATCATACCAGGAAAGGGGTTCAAAGCCTGAATGTCCCTATGATGTCCAAACTCAGCATCTCTCTCTCTCTATTCAAGCTCCTCTGGTTATTGTAAAGAGCTCCTCATGCAGCATATAATTCCATGAGTTTCAGCTGCATTTTATTCTCTATGCACTGTACATGGATCCTGTGTGACAGACAGAAGTGTGGGTCCTTTCCTACATGCCGCCTTTAGAATTTATTCTTTTCCTTCTGAAAACTTTTCTCCTTTAGTCACAGAACCTTTATTTTTAGGTCGTTAGTGGCAGAAAGAAACACTGCCTAGTATAACAGGGCTCATGTAGTGTTTTGAGCTGTGTGGAGCTATTTACATTCAACCAAAGTAGCTGGGTTAACTGACCAGTCTGATTTGGCCATATCTGCATGAATTGTCCTGCAAGTTCTTGCACACTTTCTTAACTTCATTAGCAGTAGCATCCCATTAAAATCTCTACTTCTAATAGAAATGTTAGGTACATGTCAAGGTTTCTGTAGGACCAGAAACTATGAAAGGTTCAGGCTGGTAGTGTCAGGGCTGACATACCCAGAAACCACATATGCCTGTAGAGCAAAGTGTGTATTCTGTCTTTCTCCTGCCCTTTTCTTTTGGCATGCACTCTTTCTCCTTCTGCTGCAGAGTTCTCTGGTAATGTCCTTAACTTTATATAAAAATGAACTCTGGCAAAGATGCTCTTGCTACCCTGCTCAAGAGCAAACATCCTGGGAATACAAGAAATTTATGATTGTTCCATTTGTTTCTACTTGGCTCAGACTGAGATAAAAAGTCTATGCTGATTTATCCCAGATACTTTTTTCCTAAAGAAAAAAAAGAGGACAGTTAGGACAGGAGGCATTAGGAACTGGGACCAGCACACAGGACTGGTGAGCAATACTGTTAGTTCTTGTATTTCTATGTTGGTGTTTGAAATCCTCAGAATATCAGCTGGGATCTCTCAGCTGGTCAAGATGTCTGGGCAGAAGCTGCAGGTTAAGCACAGGAGTAAATGTATGCAGGAGTTGAGCCCTGGTTCTGCCCCCAACGAACCTGCTGTCCAGGGGAATGCCTGTGGCGCCTGGGGCTGGCCTGGCTTGGAATGTGCTGCATTAAGAAAGGACAGTGAGCATTTAGGCATCACAGAGAAGGACAGGCTGTCCTGGCAGCACCTGTACTCAGGTCAATGGGATGTTGTTGTCTTACACTTGGGTGGAGGCGACCTGAGATCTGTTGGGTGCTGTGGCATCCTGTGATGAGGAGCAGTGCAGGATCTGTGAGAAGTGCAACGCTCCAGGAATACTGGGGCTTAAGGAGCTATCTTTCCATTGTCATTTTAGGAGCTTTCAGTCAGCCACTGTCCAGGGAAGGAAAGTTGCTTCCAAGATTAACTGAAAGCTATTCTAAATACATCTTAAAGTGTTCAAATTCCTGATAGTAGAAAGCTGATACTCCTGCCTTTAGTTCCTTCTTACAGTCTCAATGAAGTTATCAGGAAGGTGACTAGATTGGCAGCAAGATTATTTTAAAACAACAACTAGAGCTAGATAAGGATGCTCACCCTTAACTTTATCTGCCAGGGTCTGGGGGCTTTGTTTCTATGTCACTAAGACATTAGAAAGAGTATCCACGCTGTACCCCTTCAGCTGTAGTTAATAGCATCAGCTGCTGGAGGAGCACTGAACCTTGGATGCTGGTTGTGGCAAGCTGCAAGTTCTCAGGGCTCACCTTGTTGGTCCAAAGCAGCCCATCAGAGTGGTGGGAAAGGGGCAGTATAAGTAATGCAAACTTCTGAAGCAGTGGCTGCCTTGTGCCCTGCTTGACTCAAATGTCCTGAGGAGTACATAGTGCTTACATGTATATTGTTTAAAATATACATGTTGCTTTTGTTTGATAAAAATTATTGATTAATGCTGGATCTTCCAAATATTATGAGTTAAGTGGAAGTAAGATTTGGCTACTGTTCAGCAGGAGACAGGAATATCTGCCTTGCTTCCTTTTGTCTCTTTGTGGTACTGCTGTGATTGTTTATTTAAAGGAACAAAATTCTCATTTCCTCTTCTTCAAGACAGCAGTCTTGAATCTTCACTAGTGCAGCCTGAAGAGTGGCTTGCTGCTCAGTGCATTTTCCCTATGGAGAGTTACAGCAGTGCAGTGTCTGTCGATGTTGTGTTTTGAAAGACTGTGATAGAGATATACAAAAGGAGAACAGTCTTGTAATTTTGGTTTCTGCTGCAGATTTGGCACTTCATCCGTCCATTTGACGTTTTATTATGAAACCCCATTCAAATTCTCAAATTCTAGTTCTTCTCACAGTCAGGTGCTGATATCTCCAAAATAAAGTGCATCCTTTGAGTAAAGCTTTGTGGATGTATGGCGATATCTCCCTCAAGACATTTTAGAGGATTTCTACAACTGAGTGTAAACTACAAAGAAAAGAATGTTTTCTTCCTGTGTGTCCTCTCTCACAAACTTTTTGGTCAATGGAATTCAGAGATCAAATATCTTTCTTATGTATTTTTCTCTTTCATTCTGTGAATTGTTTAAATGTAAATTAATTCAAACAATTAGTAAAATCTAAACTCTCTAGCTGTCAGAGATGCTGTATATTGATTGAAATGGAACTGGAAAGGAGTATCTTATGACTTATAAAATGTAAAGCTTATTAAATGTTTATATGCTCTTCCATTTCCTATTAATTGAGACAAGATACAAACAAGAATGTTTGTGCCAAAGATTGTGACAAGCCGTCTTTCTGGCAAACAAGGAAACTTTATGTACAAATAGTGTGCTTTTATATTAAGAATATAGCTCATGTAACTTAATAGTGTTGCAACTGGGAGAGGGGTTTGATAAGCTGTAAATACAGGTATTTTATTTTTTGTACATTTTTAAGAAGGAAAAAAAATAAATATTCCTATGTATGAGATAATATTTCTGTTGCTGTGGTGTGTATTACTACATCTCTCCAGGAGAGATAGTATCAGTATGTACAAATACTTGAAGAGGGGTGCAGAGAGGATGGAGCCAGGCTCTTCTAAATGGTGCCCAGTGGCAGGACCAGAGGCAAGTGGACACATGCTACAACACAGGAGGTTCCCTCTGAAATCAGGGAACTTTTTACTGTGAGTGTGACTAAGCCCTGGTGTAGGTTGCCCAGAGAGGTTGTTCTTCAAACAAGAATTCAAGAGGTGAGAACATCTAAGTAGGTGGGAAATTGCTTGGGAAAGCGTTTGCCTCAGCAAAGGGTGATGCCCCAAGCAGTAGCAGGACAGCCCTGTCTTACAGTGGGGTAGAATAGTTCGGTGCTCTGGATGAGCAGTGCAGGGTGAGCCAGGATCAGCTCCCATGGAGCTCTTTAAGGTAATCACGTTTCCTGGGCACTGCCTATGATAGATGTTTAATTATGTTTTATAGGAAGTAGTTTTACTGAGTGGCTCTTAAAATGCAAATGCTTTAAAGCTGCGTGGTTGGCAGTGCTCCATCTGCGAGGCCATGGAGGGGTGAGAAGTGTGTCAGCTGATGGGAACCACTGCACCCACTGCATGCTCAAGGGTTGGACTGTGTCTGGCATGGCTGAGCCAGGCTTTAGCAAGGTGAGTTGGGTCACCTTGATTAAAGGTCTTTAAGAAGAACTGACCCTCTCTTAGGAGCAGAGAGCAAAACACTCCACCTCTAGCTCCTGACTGAAACTTTAGGGGACTCACTGGAGCAGCAAAGCTGTGGTTTTCGGCACCTTCCCAACGTCTTGGCTCAATTTGTGCTGCAGAAAACAGTGATAGATTCTGGAGCATGCTATTTCCCAGATGGGGCCATGAGCGGCAGGATCTCACGTTCCCTCCTCCCTGAGGTGGTGGGAGGTCCAGTCTGGGATCGTGGGAGTGCAAATGTGCTACAGTGCCTGGGGCAGAAGCCTTGGGCTTTGCACATCGAGATGTGAGATGCGTGGGACAGCAAGGGTGCTAAGTGGAGGATTTTAGCACCCGTGTACAAATAAACACCTCCTTACACCCCTTTGTATGCTAAATCATGATGGCCCTAAGGGGAGGATGAGGAGAATGTCCATCACAGGGAGTCTGGCACACTGGAAGCTTGTGTAATAAAGCCAGTTTGAAGTTGCACTGAGCACAGGAGATACCTGGATACTGTAACTGATGCTTCACTCAGGCTACAGCCTGTCTCAAACTTACATTATTAATATGCAGTTCCACAAATAGGCTTTTAAAAAAAATCTCGAAAGGAAATAGGCACTGGTTTCTGTTACCTTCCAGTAGGATTTAAACTACTTTTTGTACTCTGCTAATCCAGCTCCAAATTTAACCTAGGTAAAAATTTGAGGAGCTTAAGGAGCATGCACAGAAGCATCAGGCAGCCCCCTCCAGAGCTTGTCTGAGGCTGGCAGGAGTCCCTGCTGTGACAAGCTCTGCTGCCGCCTCATCAGCCACATCTCAGAGCGACTAACCACAGCTACCATCCTGCCAGCCCATGCTCCCTCACCACATCCTGCTCCCTTGATGGTGTGATAGTCATTAGGGGATAAAAAAATCCCCTAAACCTGGAGAGGGATTTATCTATAGCAGGGAAAGTTGCTGTCAGTCAGCTAAGCTGGTGTTTCCAGCTTCAGAGGACCAGGGCTCTCAGCCTTGTGCTGTCCTTCCTTTGCTTTTATAACCCACTCCAGGATATCCTACCCCTTGCCCAGCTGCTGGTTTATCTGCTGGAGGAAAACCTGCGTTAGCAGTGGAGTGCCCGGCCGGCTGCAATGTGCCGGCACAGCGCCCATGCACAGCTTAAGCCCTGGCTGAGCCCTCCAAATTGGCTTTCAGAGCTGCTGACTCCGTGCCCACAGCAGTGAGTGGGACAGAAGCTGTGATGGCAGCAGGCAAAGGCTTCTCTGGGGTTTTCTCACCAGACCATGGGGCTACGTGAGGCTTTAAGGCTCCACCGTGAAGGGAGTAAAGCGCGTGGCACACCGTAGCTAGCTGCAGCAGAATGTTTATTAGTAGGAAAGAACATTTAGGGGATTTCAGTAGGTGAATTTTTTTGAACTGTTGGTATCCACCATACATTGGTTTTCATCAAGATTGTTCAAGGTCACATATTTATATAAGAAAGCAATAATTCATATTTAGGTGCAATCAGTAATTCCAGTATGAAAAAGCACCGTGTCACAGAACAATTTACAATACAAAAGTCTTCAAAATCTAACATTTAAAAACAATATATTTGTTCAACAGTAATAACAATACAGTAAAAAAATTCTTATTTCCCTTCAAACAATACTGCTTATATATTTTGGCACTCAAAGAGAAACTATCACAAATGTGCCTTTTTAGCCACACAATGCTGTTTT
The DNA here is from genome assembly GCA_013397115.1 of Edolisoma coerulescens. NCBI lineage: Eukaryota > Metazoa > Chordata > Aves > Passeriformes > Campephagidae > Edolisoma > Edolisoma coerulescens. Next base: position 1,421,310 of record VWZW01004700.1, on the reverse strand, counting down.
GTGAGTGTCTATATAACAACAAAAACCATGCTTTTGAAGTCAGTCATTTTGCCAGGTGCAGTTTGAACTGCTTTCTCCATTAAAAAGGAAAAAAAACCCTGAAAGAAAAATAACTCCTAAGCTGCAGCATGTCTTGTCTTTTGGCCCACGACACAATCTGGAGAAGCATCTCTCAGACTCAGTCCATCTAGTAGGTCAACCCTGCCTGAAAGGCTGGATCTGAGCCCCACTTCACTCTCCAAACCTGCCAAGAAATGTGGACCTAAGCCACCCAAATGGTCCTGTCTTTTAGGGACTGACCCCAAGTTCTTGCTGTATTAAGCACCCCAATAAGATTCTGACCCTAAAATTGCTGCTCAGGCTCTTCCTTAATTCCCCCCAACTTTAGTTAATTCGTTTTAAAGTCACTTGCACAAATGGTCTTGCAATGTGAGCCCACTGTTTTTGTCCTGGCATAGCCAGCAGTTCCAAGGAAAACGAAGTTCCAAGGAGCATGCATTGGGTGAGCTACAGGGTGAGGGAGCCCAATGCCAGCGGGATGCCCCGGGTCAGGAGACATTCCTCCCAGGTCTCCTCCTGGGGCCAGGGCTGGCATACAGCATGGGAGGAGGAAGCTTGAATCTGAGAGAGGGAAAGAGAAAACTAGACTTTTCAGGAAGAATTAGTTTCCACTCAAAACTGACCCCTATTAAAAGAAGAACGCAGGTGCTACGCGCCGGGTGAAACACCGGTGCCTGCGTGCAGCTATGACAGCCCCTGAAAAAGGCTAGTTCTAGTGAACATGCAGTCCTTGGTGCTATCTCTAAAAGTTGAACAATAACAAAAAAAAAAATTTAAATAGTTTTTACATCTTACATCAAAGATGCCACTACAAAAACACAATAGTATCACACATTAATTAGTACAGTCTTAAAAATGCAAACCAACGCTGGTAAGACTCTCATACATTCTGCATATCATATGTACAGAGGAGAACAGCTTCTCGAGAGGAGAGGACAGTCATAGAGAGATAATCTTCTGTTTTCTGAGTATGTTGCATAATACAAATACATTATCAGCATAACAAACCTTTATTCTAACACTAAGAGCTCAGGAAAGGTCCTAACTGGAAGTTAATAGCTGGAGGAACCGTGCACGTGCTGGGGGACACAAAACATACACAACCCTCCGCCAAATTCTCCGTCTCCTTCGATGGCCTGATCATCTACTTTCATCTTACCAGGTAGGTTTAACATGTTGCTCTGCAGGTACAGACTCCCAAAGCATGGAACAACACAGGGCCACATCCCCAAAAGCTGCCCTGGCGTGCCTGAAAGCTGCTCGCCTCTACATGACCTTCTCATGGGCTTTGCCTGGCGGAGAACCAGCTGGAGACTCAGGATACCACCAGATGAGCTTACAACAGAACCAGGGGGGGAATTAACACATCACAACAGCTACAGGCAACAACACACAGGACATTTGCAATTCTAGACAGCTGTAAGAAAAATATGCAGACCAAATTAATTTAATTCATAGTTGTCCCTCTCCTTTCTGAATGGTAAAAGTCTTCCTTAGGATATGTCAGTTTGCTTACAAAGCATTCATCTAGAGAGGTATCTAATTTTGCCAAGACACAGGATATGCTGAACTCCATGCTGCTGCAGTGAGTCTGCTCATAGTAGACCATTAAAAGTTCAATTTGTTATCTCTACTCTATGCTGCAATGAGGCAACAGCCTGAGGGAACAGAGAAAGCTCTCCCTATGGAATGGTCATGGACTTAAATAGGAACTGGACACTTTGATCCATTCAGCTCTTGGCCGTGTTTTATCTCAATTTATTAGTTTCTACAGCATCAAAAGTATCTGCCCAAACTTAAACGAATTGTTGTGATTTAATCCCAGCCAGCAACTAAGTCCCACAAAGCCACTCATTCACTCCCTTCCAGTGGGATGGAGAGGAGAACTGGAAGGGTAAAAGTGAGAAAAGCCGTGGGCTGAGATAATAGGGAACACAAAAGCCCAGGGCACAAGCACAGCAAGGCGTTCTTTCACCAATTCCCACGGGCAGGCAGGTGTTCAGCCATCTCCAGAAAAACAGGGCTCCACCACAGGTAATAGTGACTTGGGAAGACAAATGACATCACTCTGAACATGTCACCCTCTTCCTCCTTCTTCCCCCCACCTCTTTATATGCTGAGCATGGCACCGTATGATCTGGGGTATCCCTGGGGTCAGTGGGGGTCTGTTGTCCTGGCTGTGTCCCATCCCATCTCCTTGTGCACCCCAAGCTCCCTGGCTGATGGGGTGGGGTGGGAAGCAGAAAAGTCCTTGACACCATGTGAGCACTGCTCAGCAATAATGAAAACATCCCTCTGTTATCTCAACACTGTTTCCAGCACAAATCCAAAACTTACCCTCATTCTAGCTACTGTGAGGAAAATTAACTCTATCACAGCCAAAGCCAGCACACAAATGTGTGACTACTTTTGCATCCATCATATCACTCACTCGGCAATATTTAAAAATCAAAAGGTATTAAGTACTCCTGTCAGAGGAGGACAATATTGGTCACTTCAGGTTCAAGAGCAAAATAATGCTGAATATACAAACATTAACTACAAGACTGCTTGGATGGAACTGAAGTGAGCAAATGGAAGAGACAAACATATTGAAATGCAGCTCAATCTGTCTCCTTGAAGCAAGTGCAGACAAAAATAATCCCTAATGTAATTAAGCTCTTCATTTTTACCAGGCACGGTGTGCCCACCTCGCTAGTAATTGCTCAGTCAGCTCTGCTCTTGGGATCATTGGGACTTCTGGGTAAGACCTGAAGGACCAGCAGGGCTGAATCTAAGAGGATCCAAAATAATGGAATAAATCACAAACACACCTAAAACATGAATAAGAAAATTAAGCAGAAAATACCAAAGAAACATGATTTTGTGGAGCATTCTTAAAACTAACATCGAGCATGATGTCTTTAGCAACCTTCCTTAGATCCTTATCGGATTGAAACCCTGGATTTCCAGATACTAATAAAAAACTATTTGGCTGCCCTGGAAATGGGAATAAGATAATGGCAGGAAATAAAAAGGTGGTGGTGGCAGCAAGGAGTGGCAAGTTCTCCCCCAAACAACCACACTGGACCCATTTATCTTCCCTCTGAGTGCAGCCAAAGAGCAGCACAAATGAAGTTTAGAATCTAAGAGGATTTTCTCAGGTGGGTTTACTAATCACCATCATCCTGTCATCCCATTTGGTGGGGAAACATGAGGCCAACCCTGAACAGCACTGAAACCCCTGTCCCAGCGAGGAGAAAACCAGAGGTCACACCCTCAAGACTTGTTTTTGACAGACAGCAGGAAGAGTTTCTGCCTGATATTACTATACCAAAATTATCTCTTGGTCCACAGCATCTGGGCACTCCTGCAGCATTGGGGCACCACATGGGGATGCACAGGAAGGTGCTGCTCCAGCCTAGAAGAAACCAGCTCTCTGTGGAGGAAAGCAGGGGAGCGGAGAGTGAGCACCAGGCAGATTCAGTCTGCAGTGCCTCAACAAACATGTACACAATAATGAAAATCATGTTGTTTCAGAGGTTCAGTGTGCCCTTACAGTGTTTAATACTGCCATTACTTAATAATAGGAAATAGATAGTGTGGTACACGCAGGTGGGCCAAAGACTGGGAACCCAATCAGAAGCTGTTCCATTTAAGTGCATCAAGCTTGGCTCCTCCACATGTCAAGGGCTGGTGATTGTTATGTGTTCACACAGAGGCTGGGGATGGCAACTGGGAGGTGTCTGCAAAGACTTGGAGAGCTGGACACCCTAAGCACCTGCCCTGGGAAAGTGAGAATGTCTTTGGTATCAGGTCAGGGCAAGAGGGGAAGATCTAAAACATGTCAGGTGGACCGTAAGTTAATACTATGCAGAGGGTGGGTCGCTGTTTTGTGCCTCGAGATCTAGGAAGCCCTCAGCCTGCCTAATAATCTCAAATCACCATGTCTGTGCCAGGACACAGAGTCCCCAGCCTCACCACACGGGGCTGAAGCAGCCCAGGAGGTACCATGGACTGGGCTGGCGTAGAGGAGCTGTTCTGCTCTGGCTCCTGCTAAGAGGGTTTCACTGTGCAAATTCAGACCCTGGGCTACAGGCAGGGATGTCTTTTGCAGTTCTCTAGTCTTTTCACATTGTTCACTACAGCTCAAGCTCTTTTTTTGCTTTGCCTATTGTGCATTAATCAGCATTTTACAGGCGATAGCTTAATCCCAACTACACATTAAAATAACACAACCTGTGGGAAACAATGAGAAAATCAAATCTGTACCTAGCAAGAAGCCCCTTGCATCTGGCCTTTCCAGCTTGTTAAGATATGGACAGCACATCTGAAAAGGTTTATACCTTATCCTGTGAAAATCCTCACCCCTGAAACAACTTCTCAGTATGGATAATTTGGAAACAACAGCAGCAAAAGCCAGGATAGAATAAGGGATGCTGTTGAGATACCCATAGTAGACAGGGATAGTTTCTGCAAGGGGCAAGGAGATTGACTGTGCATCCAACTGATGGTTCTACTGCTCTGAAGGCCAGAGGCACCTAATGGCTTTTGCAGTCCCTCAGCAGTGGTCCTGGTTTCTAATGTCACTGATTTCTATGCCAATTTACAATCCCTGCTGTCTTTTCTATGTACTTAAAACACAGATGTTCTTTCCACCTTCCCCAGCCTGCGAAATGACACCTGGGCTTTGAGAGTCAACGGAGCTTTCCCTTCTTCTTTTCTACCATGACCGGGAATGAACTCCTACAGGCAATGTTTTGTCCTCAGCTGCACTCAGGGAAAGCCTTATGCTCATCCTAGGAGCTGTTTGTTCAATGCCTGCGGGGTACTGTGAACAGCTCTGCTGCTTAATTTTAGAGTGTATTTTGTCAGCACCTCTGACAGAATATGCAGCAGACAGAGCTGCTCACATAGAAGGTGCCATTTCTAGTCAAGCCCTATCTCAAAACACATCACACCACGTGTCTGACGTATCATTGCTGTTTATCTTATCTGCCTGCTGCACAATCAATGGAAAACTCTGCATGCAGCTCTCAGCACTGCTCAGCTATCTGGCACTTGCCAAGTTTCTCTGCATTTCTAAGCACAAGTTCTGCCCGTGATAGCAAGAAAACCAGCGTCCCCCACTTTAAGACTCCTACATGAGATCCCACTTAGTAAGACACAGAGCAAAGAATGCATCCAAATACTTCTGCAAAGGGCAGGTGAAATATTCTTCTCTACCAGTCTCACACCAGGTACCCAATATCTCACTCCTGAGCCCAACGACTGCCATGCCAGGAAACCAAGGGAGCACCACAAGAAAGACAAAAGGAGGTGCTGGTGTACAGGGTGTTCAGGAAGACTTGTCCAGCCCTTCCCTCCAATTGTTTCACTTGGCAGTTGTAGGCTAAACTGCAAAAGGAAACTCTGCAAAGATGCCTCCTCAATCCTGACCTGCTATATTGCTATTGTGTTGCACCTACACCAGCGGTGCTAAAAGAAGAGAGAGTTTTAAAAGAAGGAGGCAGCTCAGCTCAGGGCATTTGTTCTGAGGCAGGAGATTCCCTTCTCACTGCCACATGTCCCCAGGGACCTGCCAGTTGTCACTGTGTTCTCTGGTTCACATGTACTGAGATGTATGGCCAAGGCCATCTTCTCGTCTTAGCTTAGTCTGCAGATTAGGGCTCAACATCAAGTTACCACCATTCCATGAGTCAGCTAAGACAAGGTTCTGCCCACAGCAAATGCATGGTAATGTGACTTAACCTGGTCTGCAGTGAAAGAAAATTAAGCTAAGCCACATTACTGCACTTTTGCCATCAGTGAAGAGAGCTGAAAAGTCCTGGGGCTCATCCCCCAGGGGCAGTGCTCAAACCATGGGGACTTGGTCATGTATGACTACTTCCTGTGCTGGTGTGCAGTATTTCTGCACACAGACCTCATCCAGCTACAAAATTAACACACTTCTGGCTTACTGTTTTAAGCAGCAGCAAATGTGGAAGTCGTGCCTTGTAACACAGACCAACACGGACAAAATGCCCCAGCAATACGATAAAAATCCTACAAGCTCCTAAGAACAGCAAGGGAACAGCATAGCTCTGGGTACCTCAGGAACATCACTGCTGCGAACTGACAGGGCTTCAAATAATGTTGAAACATAAATATTTCTTCAGTCCCCCTCAAAGTGCCCACAAAAACCTGTGTGGGTTTTACAAGGGTTGTGTTCCCTTTTCCCTTCCCAAAGCACCCTAAAACAAAGAAAGGCTACTGCAAAACTCACAAGTCATAATCCTCACTTCACATCTTCAGGCCCAGAGTTTGACAAGCTGACTGGGAACATCAGATAAATGGGATTGGCATTTTCCATGAGTTCAGGCTGCATGTGGGATGCACTCAGTAATTCCTTTGGACAACACACGAGTGAAGGCTGCCTCTTGCACATGCAACTAGAACTACAGAATGCATCTACAAAATTGAGAAGCGATATGAAATAGTATGTGCTGTCTGCCATCCATCCTGTATGGAGATATTGCTAACGAATCACTTAGGTGTCTGACTTGCTGTGCTATTTTATACAGGATACCACTTTGCCTTCAAAAGCTTTATGAAGGCAGTTCTGATTGCAAATGCAAATGACAGCAAAGCAGAAAATTTCAATTTGAGGCGCAGCACACCACTGCTGTCCTGCTGATCTGAGGTCTGCAGATGTTCCTATCACAACTCCAGCTATGAATCACTCTTTAAGTACATGCAGAGGCAGAGAAAGAAAGGGATAGTTAATAATTTAAAATAATACAAATCATCAGTGGCAGTCAGGTAAAAGAATAACCTTAGTTCACTCTGTAAATGTTTATACAATAGCCTTATCTGCAGCTATGGCCTCTGCAGCTGTAAGCTAATTCTTATTATTTCAAATTTTGTGAACTGTGGGAAGCATTACATCTCTGCTGGCTTGGGGTCAGAGCACAGGTTGTGCTTTCAAACACGTGTTGTATGGAAGTAACATGGTAGGTGAGCCTGGCCCCAACACCCCAAAACTACTGAGCAAAAACAAACTGAGAGATTAGGTTCTGAGCCAGAAGTATTTTGCAAAATGAAAAAGAGGTGGTATGCAGTCACTTAAATAAAAGGCAACGTTTTAAAAGCTTCGGTAACATGCAACTGCCTTCACAGCATTAAGAAGAAGATGGAACCGTAGAAGTATCCGAGTTCACCTTCAGTAAATGCCAGCTTCCACAGGTCTGAGCTGCTTTGGACGCGGGTGCCTGCACTGAGCCGGGAGGTTGGAAGTTCAGCAGGGATCCTCTGGTGTCAGCTCACACCTGCCCACACAGGGGTGGTGATGGAGCACCCCTGGAGTGGCCGGGGCGGTGGCACTGGTCATTCCCATGTGGCAGAGGGGGGTGTTGATCACTGCGTGCCCTCTGACCCTCCTTCCGCAATCCCCAGCAGTCTGGCCAGGCTTCTCCTGCTGAAAAACAACCCTAAAGGGCTCAAGACAGAACATGACTTTCCAAATACATGAGGAGACGGATATGGGAGAGAGGGCCAGAACCTCTCTAGGTAAAGCACAAGATTACCTTGAAGAAGGTAGGCACAGACTCTCCTTTGAAGGGTTAGATTTGTGCACATGGTGTCTAATGAAGATTTGGGAGAAGGAGAGAGAAGGAGATAGGGAACATTTTCATCAGCCAGAAGAATTGGTGCAAAACTTGCCAGTGTTGCTCATAACACCTGAAAGCACTGGGTATTAAAATATGTTTGTGTCTGTGGTTGGGCCCACTTTGCTTTCTTATTTTCCCACACTCATCTCAGCTCAGTATTTTGATGAATGTAATGGAAATATATCATCAATTGGATTTTTGTGATTGTTTGAGACAAAGGTGTGTGCTTGAAGACATTTATTGAGTGTCACTAGCCGTTCATAAAAATTTTAGTACAGCTGTTTAACGATGTTATTTTCAATTTATTTTTATTTCCTCTTAACATGCTTTGCACTCACACCTGGCAAAGCAAATGGTATGGAAAAATTAAGTATAGGATTGTTTCTGTCAGTTATTGTATGTGCTAGCTAGTGTTCCACAAAAGATGATTTATACTCAACTACTTATTCATGACTTCTAATTAGTACTTAACTAATCATCATCTGCAAAGCAGACTTATTTTACTTGGTTTATTTTAAATTAAGGCTACTGGGGATTAGCATCTACAAGGTCACTTGACAAAATGCCAACTTTGCCTGTCAGACAAAGGTTACTCTAACGAGCTCATGAATTCCCAACACCGTGTGCTGCCTGCATGGGTACCTCTCCAACAGGATCACAAAGCAGACTTCAGCTAATGACTGATTAATACCAATTTAGTCAGCATAATGCCTCCTGTTGCTACAGCTTTTCCAGCTTTTCTTCTGCAACAGCGCTTGTAAAGTCCCTAAGAAATCCCACATGTGTACTAGCTTTGCATACAGCAACTTTGACCAAAGGATAAAATTTTGCAGCAGCAAATTTCAGAACTCCTGCATCTAGGCGAAAAGATAAACATTCAACATTTCTCTCAAGAGCTGATCTTTTTTGTTTTAATTTTTATATATATAAATATATCATAAAGCGTACCATTTCCTCATTTCAGTACAGATTTTTTGAACTTTACTAAAATAAATGAAATATAAATGCTACAATTTTATGTTTAAAACAAGTTTTGATGACAGCCTTCCCCTAAGAGCAGGCCCAGAAACTCTGTTAGCTACATGGAGAGAGACAAAAACACCCCCAAAACTTCCTGCTATGCAAGAGCATTCAGAACAGCAGATATGCCTTAGCTGGAGCTGCTTGCAGGTGTCCATGACTTCCTCATGTGAATGCCCACTCTCCTTAATAGCCATTGCTTAATTACTAACCTGAAAATTTCACATTCAACATGTATCTCCCTTAAATTCATTGTCAAGACCCAGCTTTTCATATCTGTGTCTGCTTTTGCTGATCCCAAACGGCAAGAGGTATTGTCAGTTGTGGATTTGGAGATCAGGATTGCAAATTGCTGAATTTTCAGATAAAGCCATATCACTTCAACCACTGTAAACCTAGTAAAAAAATGTCAACCTTCATTTTGTCCCTTCTCCTTCACAACCTGGAAAGTGTTCACAGCATTGAAACAACGAGGCATAGGAGTGGATGATACACCCCGCACATGTTTTGCCCTTTCATACTTCTTCCCAGCCCTGTCTTTGACCTTAACTGGTGCCTCCTGGACAGGAGAGGAGGTTCCAGGTGAATACTACCCCACCCATCACAACCCCTTTGGTTCAGCCTTACTACACTTTCAGGTCCTGCAGGTGAATACTTAACAACTAAAGCAGCAATCTAAAATCTGTAAGTGTGTCTTGCTGCCAAGGGGTTTGTCATTGGTTTACTCCTCCTCAACATGTACTTTCCAAAACAGATAGAAACAAACAAACAAACAAAACAAAATGAATTTTTAAAAACAATGATAACACCACAATATCTGTTTAAAACAGTACTGCCCGTGCTCTGGACAAATTGTTAAGAGCAATTCAGCATTCTTATAATTAATCCACAACAAAAGAAGCTATAAGATGCCACAAATGAAGGCATAATTGGCCACACAGAGGCAACACTACCATGAATGTTGTTTGGCAAGAAAAAAAAAAAAAGCAGATACATAATTCATCCAAAGGACAGGTTCAGAACTGCCCGGCACTGCTGGGATCACACTGCAGGAGGCGGACTATGGATGGATCACTCTTGGCGCCTCGGATGAACTCTTCCAGAGAGAGCTTTCCTAGAAAAGAAACACGTTTACTTAGCGCATGTGGTGGGTCACGGCACACCTGTCAAGCCTCTGGACAAGCACGATGGAAGGAAGCCGGGGAAGCCAGGAAAATCCCTGGGAAAGCAACCCTGCAAGGTGAAGTCCTGCCTGCCTACACCCTGTTGGCCTTGCAGGTCGTCCCACATGTGCAGGACACCCCAGCCACCCCACCTGGAGGGTGCCTACCATCACGGTTGGTGTCCATCTGGCGGAAGATCTTCTCGGTCCTCTTCTCTGGTGTTGACTCGTCTTCCGGCATCTTCATTACAGAAGAAACCATCTTATAGATTGCCTGTGTGATAGACAGGAGCAAAGAGCTGGTAAGAAACACATTATCTTAATGCAAGGGTACGATGATCTTCTTGTGACAGAAACAGACAGAAGATATCCTGGGAATACCAGAGAGACCTGCTCTTTGGGTGCTGAAGGGTGTTGGATGGCACCAGTACATGCAGCTTCCCCCTTCAGTGGAACACTTGTTTGTGAAATACTGTGTTTCGTTATTTAATCATGGTCAAACACCATCTGGGTTTGGACTAAGGTTACATTTTTCCTTATTAAAACAGTCTTTGGATGAATTTATCATTTGTACAACACATTAGGCAATGGCAGCTCCCAGGGCCTGGAGGAACAGCCAGACCACCAAAGTCTTGTCCTGTGCTGTGATGAATCTCCACGCGTTGGCCACACAGGCTTCATCCTCACCACACCTGTCTCCTCACCCTGCCTTTGCTTCTCCCCCATCTGTCTTCTCTCCCTCCTTGGTCAGCATCCTGTCTGTGGGGAGAGCAGTGACTCACTCCCTGCATTTGCTGTGCCTCACAGGTAACAAAGACTGGACCATCAAGGAGGTGGCCTTTTCATTGGGGGTTGGTGAGTGTGCACAGCTCAAAATCCCATGCACAATTTTGCTCCACAGAGACCAGATGTTCTGGTCCCACAGAGCACCACTACCACCCACAGCTATTCTCTGCACAGACAAATGCATTAGTCACGTTTGGTACTCGCGCCCTGAAAGAGGGGTAATGTTAATTTTAAAACAAGGATGAGGATCTGTCTCTGCACTGGTTACCCACGTGTGCTGGCAAACGTGAGCATGCAGCACCAGTGAACACCAGGGCTTTGTGTCAGGTATCTCTGTGGTGCCACAGCTGGGAGAGCAGCAGCACCCAGACGGCTGCAGGGTGGTGGCCTTGGGGCTTCCTCCCAGCCATTTGGAGGGGCAGCACATCCCAGCCCAAGGCACCACTGCCCTGGTCCAACTGGCCCCTTCTGCTGCTCACTGCAACTCGTTGGCTGTCGCCTGCTGTCACCTGATTGCTTTAGTTATTTGTTCCTCCTTTCCTCCTGCTTTGGGAGGGGGGTCCTTGGTGCAAGCCAAGACTTCTCACTGGGTGACCCTTCTCCCCTCTTCCCCTTCATGAAGGCACTCTGCCTAGCAGCTCACATCATCTGGTTCAGGATCCTCAAGGACTGGCTCCAGGAATGTAAGAGCATGGACAGAGGATACCACTAAGCAGCACAGACATTTTACACTCAGACTAGGAGCATTTACTTCCTTGGCCATCTTGCTGGCTTCTCCTCTGCCAACAGCTCACCTTTCCCATCTCCTGGGCTTTAAATAACTCAAAGACTTACATCCTAAGAAAAGCATTTGTCTGCTTAATTAATTATCCCTCACTTATGCTCAGCATAATCAAACATCTCCTCCCCCAGTTATGTCACCAAGAGTGTGGCTGTGGTTTTCAGGTCTGCCCTCTGGTAAGTGTAACACAGGCTACGGCCCTGAGGAGGGGAACAGAGGTGAACACTTCAGCATGAAGCTGCTGGCTAAATAGAAAAATGGTGGACACCCTTTTATCATCATCACCATCACCACCATTATCATCATCATCATCATTTGCACTGCAGGAGTGTCCAAAGGCTCCCAAAAGAATTAGTGTTCCAGAGTACTGGGCAGAGCCTCAGTATAGGCAGGGATGCTGTCCACACAGCCATGATACTCTGATACCAGGAGCACAGAAGAAAGGATGAACATGCAAGCACGTAAACACAGGGATGAGGGAGCTGGGGGAAGGAGGCAATAGGGAAGGAAAAAAATGGAGAGGGTGGACAATAAGAATTTAGACCTTACTTATCCTCATCAGCATGCAAGACTCGCAAGGGTCAGAGCAGAGATGAGGCTTATAAATCTGCCAGTGTTTAAGCATGTGAAGCTGTCTGGCTTTTGTCTGGGGTAGGAAGAGAGGTGGAGGGGTCACTCCTTCTCTCTGGGTGAGAGGACGGCAAAGCAGAGAATCTGCATTGAAAGTGTGGGAGGAATGCCCCAGACCGGGAGTGAGGGTGTGTTTACCCTGATCAAAGTAACCATAGTAAGAATATGCAGATTTTTAGGACAAAAAAAGCACTTCAGGATGACTTCATCCTACAGGGTCCTTTTCACAGAGGCGTGTGAAGGGAATAACAGATGAGATATTCTAGGAAAGCCAGATGGGAATAACATAGTAAGCGTTCCTTTCATGCTGAAAATGGTTACTCTGGACAAATTCTTCTGTCCTTACTCAGAAGTTCATTGGGAAGTTTTCCCAAAGTAAAAGCCAGCTAAAGCTGATTAAGAATCTTGAGACTTGCCCCATATTAATTCAATGCAGCTACACAAAACTCTTTATTGTATGTTTGAAAGAGCAAGCTCTGAAAGGAATTTTGTTTCATGCGATAATTACATAGAGCTGGGCTGTACTAACCCTGGGCTAGGACCTGCGACTGAAAGGCTGCAGGGGTTCCACTTCACATGGAGTGTGACTCCTCAGCCTCCCAGAACCTGCGCTGAAAACCACCAGTGGCATTCAGCACTGGAAGCTGTTACCTGTCAGCAGTCTCCTGAGTCAGGGCAGCTTCAATAGGTGAACTTCTGTCAGGAGTGCTCCTTACAGCTCCCTGGCACCCCTGAGTGCCACCAGGAAGTTGTGCCTCCACAGCCCTGTATGCATCACTGGAGCAAGCACAGGTTCCAGCTTCATCTGCTGCCCTGCTGAACTCTCTCCTTCGATTTTCCAGCCGCATGTGGACAAGCAGCAATGGGTGATTTTAGGGCAAATCTTATCCCTTTGCCCATTCACACAGGTTTTGCTCTTAGTTGCTGGCTGCCACTGCTGCACTCAGACCAGAAACCTGCTGCATTTTCCTGGTATACTTGCCAACTGTCAAAAAGCTCCTTATGGTGATGGCAACAGCAATGACAGCACAAATTTTCAGTTGATCCTTTTTACTCTGTTGAAATAAATTCTAATGGCTAAAAGTCTCATGAAGAGAATGATTGGCCTGAAAAAAATTGTTCTCCTCTCAGTCTCATGGAGATTTTTGACACTGTCTTTACAGAGCCATATCAGCTTTTGCTTCTTCCCATACCAGCTTCTGTTTCTTCCTGGCTTGCAAATAAGCTATCCCAGCAAGTGAAACGTGTGTACTTTGTTTTTATTAAACTGAAAGTGTTATTCTTGTCTCTGCACAGTATTCTTAAAATGCTTTCTGAGTCCGTACAGTGAAAAAATGTATCCTTAGAACAAGGTTTCCATCTCTCATTTGAACTCTTATTTTAGGAGACTATCCAAATATGTCCTGTTTCAGCAAGGGGAACATATCTTCTAACTGGTTTGCAGCTATTTTTGAGTGGACTGGGCTATTTAGATTATAGGGGAGACATGAAAAGCCTGAGACATGACTCTGAGAGGAACTGTGACAAGGTCTGTCAAGAGGGCAGGCTGCGAAGCCTCTTCCCACAGTAGTCTGCAGATGTGCTATGCCCGGTAAGTGCAGCAGTATCCTGCAGACCTCTGTTTTTGAGGCTCTACAACTGCCAGCCCACCACTAAAGTCCTTCAACTTCCAAGCTGTGCAGTTGGCTCCATGTGGATGTCTAGGCAGGGCTTTTTGGAGACTGGCCTAGGGATGCTCACGGACAGCCATGGTGAGTCTGCACTGCGCTGTGCCCACGTGGTTAAGAGCACGATGGTGTACAGAGCTTAGAGGAATGCAGGTGCTCTGCCATCTAGCACATCACTTTGCAAAGAAAACAGGCCTTAGAAAGCTGTTATGGACCATTCAGGTTCATATCCTTGGCAGCTGGCCAGTCAGAGGGGCTCCTGTGGGACATGTTAACCAGTGGTTCTGCTGCTCCCACGCTGCTGCTGCTGCCACTGTTACCTCAATCTCCTTAATGCAACGCTGAGCAAGAGTGCAGTGCCTGCACTGCCTGCAGTGCTGTTAGATTAGGCCAGAGCAATGGAAAGCAAATGCAAGGAAGCATCAGTATAACAGTGAAAATCACTGCAGAGAGAGGGCTTTCAAAGCACAAAGAAAAGCAGACTGAGAAAGAAGAAAAGTGTGCCTTGCCCCTATGCTATTTAAAATACAGTAATCCCACAGTAACAGGGACAGTATTTTCCTGTGAAACCAAGACTTTTAGACTAAAGGCCTTTCTTTTAGCATTCATTTTGATGTATTGTCTCAGGCAAAAATCCCAATGAACACATAATCCTGCTCTATCAATTTGCAAATGTATGCTAGATAAGGGACTTGCAATAGGTTCCTTTAAGACATATATCAGAGATCTGTCAGAGTTCTGATTTTCACTCTCAGAAAAATTGTGATGGCTGAGGGCCCCCAGGAACACATTTGATGCAGAATCCTGTCATTCCATATGAAAAAATAATCATCTTTCATAAAAGAAAGTGATAGTTGTTTGCTGGCTTTTTGTATCTAATCACTCTACATCAAAGGAACCTCTCAACAAAGCAAGCAAATATGCTCATCTACTTCAGTTTCAGGTATCAGCCAAACACATTTCCAGAGACTACACAACAAATCCCATCCCACTGGGAGGAGCTATGGGTCACCAGTGCAATACAGGGAGATCACTGCATCCAAAAAAAGCCTGAAAGAAGAGAACAGGGTGAGATCTACAAGCACACTGCCTTATGGGAAGCTCCATCACAGAAAGGGCAGCTTTCCTGATTGAAAAATTGCTGATAGTCCATGGTTCAGAAATAACTGTTTTTCAGGCTATTCACTCCCATAATTGCTTCTTGTGTGGTCCCTCAAAATTGGGTCCCTCAAAACCAGGTGAGATTATAAGCATCATGCAGTTGAGTTTCACATTCAGTATGAAAGGAGGAGAGAGCCAAACCTCCCAAGAAGTGCAGTGGGATGGCCGGAGTGCCAGGCTGAGGGCTGTGTACAGCCAGCGTGCTGCTTGGGGTTGGATACACACGTTGGCAGAATGTCGCCCTATGCTGATCCCTAAGCTGCAATTTTGTTTGATGATGGCATCATGGCTGTAAAGGACAATGCTATGATTTAGTACTGATGTGAATATGAAGAAGAGGCAGAGCATTTCGGCCTCTGAACTTGCTGGCAAGCAGATCTGCGGTAACTGGAAAAAGCTTCCAGCTTTGCTGGTCGTTGTTTGGCTCCCTACAGAAAATCCAGCCACCGATGCTTTCATTTCATTTGACATGAACAAATCTGTGGCCTTGCTCTCCCTGTGTGTAAATCTCCTCGCCTGGGGGGTGTGTGCTGCCTCTCGGCACGACATCTTCCCAGGCTCCTTGACAGCATCGAGGGGTCCTGCAGCCCCCCCCGTGTCTCCTCCTCCAGAGGAGCGGGCGGTCACCCGGGTTTGGCTCCTTGTGTTTCCTATGTAGTACATTAGCTCTTTTGAGATTCTTTTTGTTTTTTCATGAGGAGAAACACAGCCAGAAAAACAATAATTGACAGGCTGTTTACCCTGCCTGGGGGAGAGGAAGATTTGTAAGGAACAGAGGATCTCCTAATGCAAATATTCCATGGTATTTGTCACGGCACAGAGACAGGGAGGTCCTGCTCCTCAACTCAGACACAGGAACACAACACAGACTAAGTGAAAGACGATGCAGAAGCTCTAGATTTGCAGCTGAGCTTTGGATCTGGTCTCACTGAAGCGGTGCAAGTGCTGGTATTGGCAATTGTTTGAAGGATGTGAGAAGGGCTCCGGTAGAAAGACAGGAGCACCACACGTTAGGCTGTCTCCCTACATGCAGCTTGCCATCACAGCCTGTAATTTGTGTGCATTACTTTCCCTTGGTTTTCAGTGCAAATATAAGTCTCAATAATACAGTACATTGTTAGCACTTCAAAATTTCCAGGGAAAGGAAAGGATCTTGATAACAGCCTTTTTTTTTTTTTAAACAGTGGTGCATTTTACAGATTCAAGCTGTGTAAATACACTGCCATATAAAAAATGTTTTAAATCTTTCAGTAGAGTGATGTGCCTCAAGGGCAAAAACATGTTGGAGAAAGCCAAAGTGTTGTGGGACTCACACCACACAAAAACACAACCAAAGAAGCTATGTATGGAATCATCATGTACCCAGATAAGGTTTATCTATACTGGCAACTTAGTATGAAGACAGCTAGTATGATTCTAATAATGCAGACCTCACTGGAATTAGGCAGACAAAACACCTTTATAATATGTGAGCTGGTTCTTCATAATAACATGATTTCAAAGTAGATTTGCTTCTTATTGTGGAGGGAGCCTGTCTTCCTTAAAAGTACACTGCCTGGTTGTTCTAATATACCTACTTGGTTCAACTGTAATTAATCATAATTAACTGATAGGGTTAGAGAATCCCATTTATCAGCAGGTTAGTTGCTGTGCTCCAGCCCAAAAGAGCTCTCAGGGAAGAAATATCCATGCAGCTTGTGTCTCAGGAAGAACTTGCAGTGGATATTAAATGCTGTAGACACGATCTTTGCCAAATGAAATAGCATTTTATATCCAAGCAGTTATACAAGATCATAAACCAATGCTGCCAGTTTTTCATTTAGTGTCTCAGTGCAACATTGCTTCACAATTTGCTCTGAAGGAGGGAGCCCAGGGGTGCCTCTGAGCAGCACATACCTGCACGATTTCCAGCATCTCTGACTTACTGATGTAGCCGTTCCCATCAAGGTCGTACATACTGAATGCCCACTTCAGCTTTTGCTCCAGTTTTCCTCTCGACGTTACACTCAAGGCTATGATGAATTCTCTGAAATCTATTGTTCCGTCTCCATTGGCGTCGAAAGTGCGGAATACATGTTCTGCAAACTTAGAAGCGTCCCCGTAAGGGAAAAAGTTTCCATATATTTTTTTAAACTCCTCCATAGATAAATGTCCACTTGGACAGTCTCTCAAGAAGCCTTTGTACCACTCCTGGATCTCATGTTCTGTAAAGTCTGTACTTTCTAGCAAATCTTGCATGACTTCAGGGCGTAGTTTGCTGTTTTGCTTTCCCATATTGGAGCTAAAATATTACCTGCAGAGCAAAAACAAACACATATGAATTATTATTAATTACTGATACTGATTAGCTTGGAGGCTTTAGAAGAACAGTATGCTGTATTATGAGTTTTCTAATGATAGTTCACTCTTGGGAATCAACTGAAGCCTTGGACAATGTCCAGTACTGCATGTATACTCTGAAAAAATTAATAAACTTAATCTATATGTTGATTACATTGTCTTTTGACAGTCTGGAGAACTGTAATTACATTGAATTTATTGCCATCCTATTTTGCCCTTGAAATCATGAGGCAAGCAATGGATGTTGCAAAGTGCAGCTGACCAGTAGCTGTGTGTTGCAGCACACCCTCCATCCCTGTCACCCAACTGTCCTGAGGACCTGGCCTAATGAGATACAATTTTTGTACCTCTGGTGGAAACCAGACTGGTACAAAGGCCTGAGATCCCTTGGTCTTGTTCCAAAATGGGACCAAGGTGCAACTGCAGTGTACACTGAAACCGGAAACTCCAAAGCCCTTCTCCATATATCTTTATAACCAGAAAGCAACCCAGAAATTGCCTCTTTTGTTTGGCATGGACCAATTCCTATTTTACTTCAAAATGAAGATAAAATCTGAAGAAATTTTATCAACAGTGTTTTCCCCCACCTCAAACTATTACTGTGTTTTTTGATCTTCCTTGTAGCCAAAAACTGGATCTATTACTTAGTAATAGTAATCTGGGTGGTCATAGCTCTTTCAAAAAACCTCTTTAAAAAAAGAAAGAAAGAAGAAAGGGAAAAGAAAAAAAGTACCTAGACAATGAAATTGGAAATTCATTTCCCTTAAATTAACCATTAAGTATTACTGGATACAGTCTCTATTAAATCACCTTAATTATATTTCATTTAAGGCAAGTTGCTACATATCACACTGTGCAGCAGATTTACTAATGAGTGATGCCTTTGGGTTTTAAGTTTTGGAGCCTGAGTGTGTTGGCTCCACAAGGCAACATCAGTTTTACTTGTAGCTTAACATTATACTGATTTGTGGGAAGCCCTTTTCTGTTGACAGAAACCTGCCTCAGAACTTGTCACGCAAATGACAGTCACAACTAAGATGTGATGTATGGATAAGTAAAGTAGAATTGAAAAGTAATTTAAACATGACTCACACTGTTGTCAGAATGGAGTCTCTGGCCCAGAGATGGATTTAATAACGATGACTGGAATGGCTAATGAGCATTCAATAAAATGTCCTTTCTTAAACAAGATATTACTTTTAAAAAATGAATAATAATACAGTACTGATACATGACAGAAGCAGCTACTGAGAAACATACCACCATTTGAAGCTAATCTACTGTTTCTTCTGTTCAGCATTGGGAAGAACAAATTGAGGCTCTCCTAGGTTGATGCTATTATTTTTTCTTGTGGGAATCTCCCCTTCTCCCCAAGGAACTTGAGCTCCCCAAGGCAGCTAGAGGACTGATTCCTTAATTTCCTGTGTTCCTGGACATGAATGACCAAAAAGCTGTATTTCTCAAGTGCAAAAAAACTATGGGATCCATCCTAGATCCAGCATCCAGGATCCACTGATGTCTGTTTGGTAACTACATGTCCTGTCTAAACACGTTGCCTACACGGTTCATGGAGAACAGGCTCCTCTGGTCACAGACAGGAGGCTGGGAAGGGTGAAGAATCCTGCCCCATAGGGGCCTATCCATCTCCTGACCATTTCAGGGGCTTGGTTGACTATGTTGACCAAACAATATCTTTTCCTCCAAAGTGTCTCCAAAACACTTGAAAAGTGGAAGATGCCGCCTCAAAGGTAATTTTTTCTACTGCCTTTTGTCTTTTCATCCTGATCAAACCATGCTGTACAGTTTTTAAGTAATCAAACTCTTAAAGCCCTGAAAATAGCAAAAAAGTCCTTGTTTCATAGGCCTGGTCCAACAGCTGCTGAGGCAGCTGAATGTTGTGTTGCCTTCCACGGGTGTTGGATGGGGCCCATAATAAATAACCTGGGAATTAGCTGAGCGAATAGATTACATTAGGGCAGCCAGAGGGCTTTATGTCAGGCAAAACAACACGATCAGGGTCTGCCAGTGGGATGGATGAGCAACTGGACAAGGGAAGTGGCCAGGCTCAGTTTATAGTGGCACCAGTTTAACACAAAGCCCCCAGTAAAATCCCCAGAGTAGGTAGCAGCTGCTCACATCCTTGGCTGGCAGCTCTTCCACAGCACCAGGGGCAGCACACTTTCCAGACCATAGAGTAGGGAAGGAAGATTGCTGACTAAGGTGCAAGCCAGCTGTGGTAGGAATGAGCTATAATTAGCCATATAATCCCCTCCTGCTTTTTAGTAACTCAAACACTTGAAAATTGAAAACTCATCTTGCACATTTCTAGTCCAGAGTCTTCTGAAAAATGAAATAGTGAGGTAAGATGCAGGCAGTGTCCTTCAAGAGGTGGCCAATAAGACTGTATCTCACTCTAAAAAATAATGCCTTTATAGCTGCACAATGTTGTAGGTACAACATATTTTCACCAAATAATAAAGATCACAGAAGAATAGAGCGCACTGCCTTGCAGAACATCACAACCAGAAAAATATCTGTTCTCCAGGCAGAAAGGGAGAGCGAACCATATGTGACTTGCAGTATGAGGTTGAAATCCACAGATGTTGTGATGCCAGGTGACGCAGTCAAAAACTAGTAGCATTATTCCTAAGTCCACTTGTGATGAATTTTTATCATGTTCTTTGCCCTCCAGATTTTTCCTTTTAATAGGTGGTGTTCTAGGAACTGTAACAATGGGAGTTACTGTGCCTGTTCTATCAGCAACAGATCAAAATGCTTTTGCAGTCCAAGTACAGAAAATCATTGAAACACTTAAAGATCCTTGCAATCACTTCACAGACTGCTGCCTGACTCTTCACAATATATTAGATAATGGGCAGATTGCAGTGAGCTAAAAGAATGTCAGCTAACAAGGACAGCAATAAAGGCAGAGAACAAAATAAAATTGAAACTGATTTTAGGCATTTTTTCACACTTTATCATTCCTGTAGATCTTTCAAATTTCTAGTAAATTATTAGAAGTTCAAAATACAGCAAGTAAATAATGAACAGCAATCACAATGGCAAAGTAAAATATTGACAATACTGAGAAATGGATATTGTAGGTGTACAAAAAGAAAGACATATTAAATGATTAATGAACATGTCTAATTGCATTTGTAAAATTTCTTCCTCTGATACAATGGTGTTAGATATAATATATATGAATGGCTTGCTATATAGAACAACATATTAAAATATTAAGGTCTTAATTCTTAAAGCAATTTTGTTTGGGAAAAGAATGTGATGTGTTGATGCCATTTCAGCCAACAACTACAGAATGTCAGGAAGTAAAGTGTCACTGCTGCGCAGTTGCTATGGAAAGAATCCCTGTTCACTGATTATTGGAGGAAATGTCATAGGTGATGCTCCTTTAAGGAACTACTTAAAACTCCTCATTCAGGTCCACGTGTGGAGTTAAGATGAAAACAACAGAGTTGTTTGACAGACAACTGGCCTGTGACAATTCAGCATAAGCAGAAAGTGACACTGCACTGAGAGTGCAGCAGATTTGTTGTGTGCAGACAGGACAGCGCTGCTGCTACAGCCTTCTCCTCACACAGGGAGCTCTGACTGGGCAGAAGGGCAGTGAACACCTGTGCTATCAGTGTCTCTTTGCCAGCAGCTTGCTGCTGCTCACACACAGTTGCTGCCTCAGTCTGAAACCTCAGAGTAAGGCAAACGCTGCCTGCTTAAGCAACAACCTTGCAGGAGCTGGAAAGCTGCAGCAACCAGGAGCACGCAGCCAACCCACTGCAATGAGTGCAGTGCAATGCAAACAAACACACAATGCAAACATCTAAACGTATTTCCTTAAAAGAAATAAAGGTTTTATTTTTTCGGCTAAAGGTTTGCCATAATACGCAAGTTCTAGCAACACATTTCTAACAGTGCTTTTACTCTTCAAACTTGACACCCATCATATAAAGAAAACTCCAGGCTTTTTTTTTTTTGATTGAGCTCTGTCTGCCAAAGACAACAAGACTTCTTAATTTTCATTCAGGCTTAAATCTGAGGGGAAGTCCAGTGCTGGGAAAAAGTATTATGAAAAAGGGGCATTTGTCCAGGGAAGCCTTGCTCTAAAAACTGAAATTTTAGGCTATTGGGTACCTTACAGCTAACAGGGTACAAATCATCTCAAAGGTCTAAAGAATAAGTTTGAAAACAAGTCCTGCCTGATCTGTTTCCAGTGGGAACAGCAAGGTTAATCACACCATAGGCTTGGCTACAGACACCAGCTCTGTAAAAATGAAAGCAGAAAAGTTTTCAGAAAGAAGCAATGAAATTTCCATTTTGTGATTTTTGTCTTCAGAAACTTCTGTTTCTTGGTTTCTAACACACAGTTTGACCTGTTTCCAAGAAATAATCCACTTATGGGTGCAATGCTGTCTTTAATATTTCTAACACATAATTTGAGAATTTTCCCGAGACTAGCAATCGTGGGATTTCAATCTCTGCCAAGCAGCTGCACAAGTTCCTGATGACTGCTGGAACGAACTAAAGGCTGAGCAGGACAACAGCATCACTCTGAGCCAGCTCTGCTACCTGACAGTGGCGAGAAAGCAGTGCTCCAGCATGAGTCAGTCCCCCGTGGCAATGCCACTCTGAGGTACGAATGCGATTCTCCACTCACCATCACCGCTGTGGTTTTTCCTCCTGTCAGATCATTACTGAAAACCTGGACGTGTGACAAGTGGACTCATATACACCATCTATCTCTCAAGCTGTCTGCACATCTGGAAACGGCAGGGATCTCACCTTCTTTCATGTCCTACCCACGAGCAGTCTTCTCTTGTCACTGCATACCAGCCTCCACAGCACAACAGACAGGGCTTTGGCAAGCTAAATTCTCCTGCCATCACTTTCTGCCACCCCTAACAGTTCTTTCTCTGCCTGTCACTGTGCAGCTCACCTCTGTCACAAGCTCAGAGAAGAGGTGCTGCTCTGCCCTGGTTGACCAAACCTTGGGTTGACCAAACCTTGCAGTATGACATCCCCTTACCCCGCAAATAAGTGGAGGGATATCAAGGGGAGACTGCAGTGCATCTCAGAGCATGACACTTTATCTGGGGATGTGTCCCCAGGGCTTCCAGGCCAAAATTTTGCCCTGTTACCAATCTTCACCACATTAGAACTACTCTTTTCCTTCCCCTCTGCCAGCTGCTCTCACTGCTTGGTGAAGCTTCAGGTACCAAACACCACAATGCGTCAGTCTCTGCAAACGCTGTTGTTAACTGTGATCCAGTGCACACGTGCTTCCAAATGCAGCTCTGGTTTATCTTTGTCCATGCCCTTACAGAATGGGGGAAGTTACGTGCATTTAAAAAAGTCAAGGCTTGGTGAACACAATCTGGTATAAAAGCCAAGTTTCTTTCATAAGGTCAGTTATTCCTTTGGGCTGTAGTATTGCTAACTGCTGTATGAGCTATGGAATGAGACAGTTCAAAGCAACAGCTATCTCAAATGATACATTCCCTTCCCATCTGCGTATGCTGCTTCCCTGTGGCTGGAACACCAATGTTGCCACGGCCTCATCGTGAATGCAAACCCAACAGTAAATGTGGGCAAGGCACTGTCTGTGATCTTGGAGCTCTCCAGTGAGACTTGGTGAGCAAGGCAGGGATGTGTTTGTTGATCTCTGATGTGCTCCAGCCCAGGAGAGTCTGTGATCAATCCCTGAGCTCCCAATTCACAGCCTCAGAGCCACCTCTAGCACCGGTCTCCACTGTCCCACTGGAAATTCCAGTGCCAGTGCAGGATCCTGCTGGTGTGACACAGTGAATAGTTACAGCAGCAGCAGCTGTGCTGGGAAGAGTAACTTCTCTGGTTTTAGTCTCCTACCGTGAAGTGTAAGCGCTACCTGGTCAAGAGATTTTTTTATTTCCATCCCACACAAAACACCCCTCCCAGGCCCTTGGAAGCAGCCGCTTTGCTTCCTTCTGGCCATTTCTAGTTTGTTTTCACACGTTCATTTGAGTAACCAGTGGAGACGCTTGCCAAGAAAGGCTTTTGCTTAACTTTTTTTAACAGCATCTTAGAACATATTTTTGAAAGAAAACCAAATTTATTAAAAACCACACAGGGACTTAGCAGAAAAATAAATACACGCAGAATAAAATTTTCAGCCTTGCCACCCTCCATTTATCTCTTTATATTGGCAAAGAGCAAAAACCAGATGAAATTCATGAGCAAGATTCATTAAAAAAATCTGACATTGTCTTATTAATATTCAGAAGGAACAGCAGTAAACAGATTTGCAGTGCAGTAAAACAAGTACCCCAACACATCTGGCTAAAACTATAGCTGACATCAAAGAAGAGGAATGAAGACTAATGAAGAAATTAAGAGGAAAAAACCCAAGGAAGAGGTGTAGATGGGATCATCATTCAGTATTTATGCTTTATTTATCAACAGAAGGAAGATGGGTCATGTGCCATCCAGTTGCCCACTGGTACTTCCAAACCTGTTCATCACAACATTCACTCATTTTGTATTGGGATCTTAGTTTGATTCCAGGATCTTGACATTTTCACTGCTCTGAGTTCCTGTTTTGTTTAGTGTCACCTTCCTGTTTCTCTAGCCCCTTACTGGGGATCCTTCCCCTACCAAAGGTGCCCCTAATTTCTCCTTTGACGGTATTTTTTCTGTGCTTTCCTGCAACTCCAGGAGGAATTCAAAACAAGAAATAAAAGCAAATCCTTTATAACTCTGTGTTTTGGTTGAGGCAGGCAGTCCAAGCAGGAGCAGCTGCACAGAGTTCACATGTTTCAAACTTGGAGGTGCTTATGGATAACATCAAAAGCGCAGGGTCTTCATCCTTCAGATTTGCCCTGGCAGAGAAATGCTACAGCTGCTCCACTTTGTCTCCCATTTCTCTTTACCATAATTCCTTTGTGCATTTTAGCAATGAGGGCTGGGGCGAGGGTGGAGGAGGGGAATGCAGCAGAAAGGCAGTGCCCTGTCAATACATGTTGGTACACTACTACTGGGGGCTTCAGCACCAGTGAGTTAAACAGATAACGGCCTAGTGCTTACCATGTTTTCTCAACAATGCCCACAGTCTCAGCTGGAGCTATTTTGAGACCAATATGCAGTGTTTCAGTCTCAAGCAGTGAAAGCATTGATGTTCACACCCCTCATCTTTGCATTGCCTTCAGCATCACTGGGGCTTCCCGAAAAGGTCTCTGTTCCCAAAGCATTTCCTGTAAGGTGGAGTGTGTGGTACAAAAAGGATGACTAGGCATGAGCATTTCTAATATTTGGAGCTGGAGAAAAGAGCATGTTTATGTGCATTTGTACTGTGTGTCACACTGTGCAGTGACTCCTCTCTCACTCATGGTTGGTCACTCTTTCCATCTTAAAGCCCTGCACTTAGGACTCAGAGCTTGTTTCTGAAGCTGCTCCTGACTGAAATTTGGTGTACATCTATCCACCAAAGAGGAGTATCTGTAATGGGCTACCTCCACCCATTAGACTGTGATTGCAGGGGGCAATCAGGTCTGTCAACCTCCTGGCAGTTAGGTACTTGCTGCTGCTGCATCAGCAGCCTGGCTATCACAGAGGGGAGATGGAGCCCTCCCACTTTATACAAAATCTCTGCTGCTTCAGACAGAGCACACCTAAGCATCTTTAGGGAGGTTGCTCAGTTAAGGTGTAACCTCAGGCAGAGCAGACAGGCAGTGAAGACACATGGAAAAGGGGCTGCTGGAGATACCATATAAAGCAATCCATGTTCCCAAATCCTACAGTGACCCTCCAAAGTGTAAGATGGTGTAAATGCAGGCTCCCCCATGCACATGGTGGGGTATCTAGCACTTCAACCTTTCTCAGTGTCCTGGGCTTTGTCTGGAATCCCTTTGGGAAGTGCTGCCACCACCCTATGAGCAGGGCAAAAAAAGATGCAGTAAACGTTGGACAGTCATTCCCCAGAGCCAGCAAAGGCTTCACCCACCCAGAATGGCTTGAAAGTAACCTTTTCTTCCTTAATGAGAAATGCGGGAAAAAAAAAAAAAAGAGAAACCAGACAAAAGAGGAAGAACTCATACAGATTTGTTTATCCCTCCTCTTACACTCAGAAAAGGTCTTGCTAGTTAATTTCATTTCTTCCTAATTCTTTTAGAACTCACAACAATAAAAACCATGCCAATATTCACATGCTTTTTTGGTTCATAATCATTCATTTGTGAAGTTGAGAAACAACACTTTACCATATGCTGTGTAAGAAAAAACCACAACATTTTGTTCATTAACCCTGGGTAGAACCATCTAAGGTCTTTATAACTCTTTGTCTTGGCAGACTTCAGATGACTCTTTTGGGAATTAGATATATATTTATGTATTTGATTTCTTAAAACTCTATGGAAATAGTATTTTCGTAAAAGTATGTTTGCCTTTGCCTAATTTTGTATGGCAAAGGGCAAGAGAGACTTTGCTAACAGTACATTAGAACATCCACCCTCAGGAGGCTGCCTTTCCAGATTTTACTGCATTCAGCTGTTTCACTAAGCATAGGACATCTGCAGTATTTATAAACACGGGTGTTAAGCCGACAGCAGGGGAGTTGGCAAAATCTCTTACCTGTTCCATCTGCAGGTGACTGTATCTATCAACATTCTTTCAAAAGAAGACCATATATCAAGATCCAAATGATGGAAATTTTCTGCAGTTGCTGTGTCTCCTATTAAGCAACTTGTGAGCCTAAAGTCTCTTTGGTTAACAGTACCTTTCTGGGCCACATTTCCTAAAATGCTCAAGGTCACATTTTTCCAAGTGCCCAGCATCCACAATTAAACTCAGGCTTCTCAAACAAAACACGCCTTCCCTTTGGGCACCTGTGCAATAGGTAGTTTCTCCAAAAGCATCTGTATCCAGTCAACTGAGACCTGCCAGAAAGTAGCACCACTGATTTGGCACCTAACAAGGGCCTGAGTGCTTTAGAAAAGCCACCCTTCCTACACACCTGCGTCACTGCTGTTTGTCTTTATCCTGATACTCACATGTCCAGCCACGTCAAACCCGGTTTATTCTCCTTTCTTCCGTAGGGCTTCTCTCCTTTGTGCAGGGCACTCACCAGTAGTAACATAATCTTCCCCAGGGCACCTGAGCACACCAGTCATCAAACTCATCCAGCAGCAACTTCATCAGGTTTCTAATCTGTCCTACATCTTGTTTGGTCCTTTTATGTAATCTTATATGCAATACCTTGGTGGAGGGTGGTGGAAACTAAAGCAGAAAGCTACTGTTGCACAAAGTAAGACAAGAAGCTGATGTGAATTCATGATATTGATTTTTTTATCTTTGTAAATAAATAGCATGTGACTCCAAAAGAATGACATTTGTGCTTAGACTACCCTTAAAAAAATTGTTAACAGCTGGTCTCCTATCCCACAGCAGAGACTTGGTGTTGACAAAAAAAAAAGAAATCATGATACCGGAAAAAATTGAGCCATTAGCTGGCAAACTAGATATTTTTAAAGATGTTCTTATGATAGGGAAAGGAATGATTGCGGAGGTTCCTACCTGGAGAGTAACTGTGAGTTTTTGTTCCGCATTGAAGAGAGCTCTTGGAACTTTCTCCAGGAAAGTAGGCAACTGGAGATTGGGAGTGGGAGGTTCTGGCAGTCAGGACCAGAATTTTGCTAAGGAGATGGAAACAAGATGCACTAGGATAATGTCAGTTTACAAGTTCATAAATATGAAGGTCCATGCCAGGGATGATTTGTCCAGCACTTAGCACTCTTGAGTGTGCCTGAACAAAAGAGACCTAATGTAAGAGAGATCTAGATGACTAAATTAATTTTGTGGGAGTTGTAGGAATTTTTAAAGCAGTCTTCAAAGATGTTCCTAAACTGCAGATATTGTGTTAATTTTCTCTTTGTGCATGTCTTATTTCTCAGAATTTTTACATCCTTGAACTTGCAAGATGATCCTGTACATTACTGGCCCTGGACAAACAGCAGTGGGGGAACATTTTTTCAATAGAATCCATTTCCATTAGGTAATGCAGCTTAGCTGAAATCAAAATGTTTTGTCACATTCAAGAAAACAAATTCTGTAAAAATGTCAGAATTTATCATTTCAATTTAATATTTTCCTTTTAACATGGCAAAAAAGTTTCAGTGTTACTTTATATGTTTATTTATTTTGTTTTGGCATTTATATTTGATTAATTTTAGAATTACACTGGTTTGGTATTATTGAGAAAACAATTCAATGCCAATGAAGTGAAATAACTTGGTGTTTCCAGATAATTTTTAATACCCATCCCACTGGGAAATTTAGACGTTTTGTTCCAATAGACAGTGAAAACAAATACAAATGTCAAAATTTCCTTTGGAATAGGAATTTCAGATTCTAACCAGCTCTAATCAACAACAAAGCCATCTGCTTTGTATTAATGACTTAGGGCAGTATTTAATGCTGCAAGACTGGGTGATATTCTACTGTTCAGCATTGCTCATGGAAGTCAATGACATATGGCAAGTTTCTAGCTTCTACTTGTCTAGGGGAGTTTGAGGCTAGCCACTTCTTTTTTATTCCTCATGCTCTACTGCCAAGTTCATGGAATTCATCATTCAAATCCAAGATTTTCCTGTGAATATATGAGAAAACATCCTCTCAGTGACATATGGCACAGCCTACAGCTCCTACATTTGAAAGGAACTTGTAATTCCCAAATTGCAGTGCAGTAAGCTACTTCCATTTCACAAAGGTTTTAAATTGATAATTTAAATAGAATATTTGCTCCATGAAAAATGCCTATTTTTGAACATTAACAGTAAAATAAATATATTTTATTTCAAAAGTTAACTTTATCCAAATGAGTCATAATATGAATTGTATTTGAGAAGGTATATTGACATGAAGGATTTTGGCACAAATTAAAGAAAGTAATATTTTAATTTTGTTTTAAGACAATGTCTTTGCTGTTTTCCTCTAAGACCTCTTCTCTGTCTTCACATACAGTCTTCATGCTGCAGATAAGGTACAGGAAAACCAGATAATTGCCCCCAAGCTGGTCCAGCAATACAGTCAGCTTGCGAAGCTCAGCCATGAACCCCAGTTCAGGTGTTTTGCTGTGCCCCCTGAAAAGTTTCCACGGACAAGGATGTGGTTACCATTGGTGATGACAGTATCTCCTCTTTTCCCTAAAAATCTGATGATTACTCAAGCCACCTTATAGTACCTCCTTCTCCACACCCTACATGGACAGCTAACCTTGGAGGGCTGGATCTGGGGGTGTACAACAGGCGTTTAATGTGAAGATTCTGTTCCCTCTGAGCACCATTTGTGTACAAACCTGAAAAAACTTAGCTTGGATATAATCTATAAAGTTACTGGAAGAAGATTTTGATTTGTATTCACTTTGAAAGTCAGAATGACATCCAGTCCTGACAGCCCGCCGTGAAAAACACAGACCCATGTCTTACCCAACCGCTATTTCATGCATAACACAGTGTGCTGCCTGATTTTAGAAATTACTCAACAGGAATGAATTTGGGAGTTTGAACAACATGGTAAAGGTCGGTAAGCAAACTCCCTGAAGAGGCATAGAAAAACATTTGACAAATTAAGTGCAAAAATAATTTGCTGTGCTTCTCCGTCTGTCTCTCACACGTGTAAACAAATGCTTGTATAATCTTGATGTTCTTACTATTGCTTGTTATCAATAAACAAAACCCTAGCAGTTCTCAATATTAAGTGTAGGTAGTAGACACTCATATAGACAATACTGGTTTACAAAGGAACCTCTGAAGTGCCATGTATCACATAGTCATTGTACAGAGTGCAGTAAAAAACTATTCGTGTGAATTCAACAAAAATTTTTTACAAGCTTATAGCATTGCATAAATTGCAACGAGAACTACTGTATAAAACCCAAGACGAAATCTAGACAGAAAAATATGAATTATCAGATCAAAAACTTTTCTGCCATCAATGAAAATTTTCAGTAAATTCAACTAAGATGAACTCCTTCACAAAAGAAAGGGTTAACAGCACTTCTTCCTTCACTACTAACATCCTCTGAGGAAGTAAACAAAGTCCATCAGATAACTGTCTTCAAACAAACGAACTGTTTTTTCTCATGTGAACAACAAACAATTTGTATTACTCTTGTAGAAAAGTAGAAGTGGCAGAACCAGAAAGCTTTTTTCCAAAGTTTAACTTTAGAAAAAACAGATTTTATCCAACATGAAATAAAATGTCACTATTCACCACTTCCTAGTGACTGTAAATAAACAGAAAAGCTGATCCTGATACATTTTTAGGCCAGTTTACTTTTGCCTCTTTGCTGTTCTCAAGACGTCAGCTTCTCTGAGATTTCTTGTATGTGAGTTTTAGTGCCTCTCCCCTTTTTTGATTTTCTAGGACTTTTATTTATTGTGGTAGTATATAAAACTTTGTCCTCTCTTATATTTTATTTATCTTTTTCCCTTGCCTCTTACTTTTCACTACTATCCCTTAGCTCCCTGAAATAAACACAATCTTTTTTACTTTTCCTATTATCTTTGAAAAAGTCTGTCATATAATTTCTCTTAATTTTTTCTGCATTTCCCATACATATCCATTCCTAGTATTAGCATTTGCATTTTTGATGCCATGCTCTAAAAAGCATCATCACCAATGTTCAATTAGAAATTCAGATTTTGATGATCTGATTCCTTTTCCTGGGAAGCATTACTTTTCAGACATGGAAAGGAGTGGAAATGTATGTAAGTCTGAGATGCTGACTCTAATGAGAATTTTTGCGTGTGGCTAATGAAAGACTTACCAGTTATTTGATGGCCAATATTTCAGATCCTTTCAGTGATATATACTCTTACATAATCATAATCTCACCAACAGAGAGTTCTGTCTCTGACATTTGTTCCAGTTTCTTTTCTTGCTCTGTATGCCCCACATGACCCATTCTTACTACAGGAATACCCTCTTGCATTCTCACTATCATGCCTTATATAAATAAAGGTCTTGTCTTTCAAATGTCTCTCTATTCCTGCTTGCTACATATAGCTTTTAAGATGTCCTTAAAATATCTTCAACTGACAATTCTCCCTTCTACATCACCTTCCCCAGTAATTTCTGTCCCAACCCACTCCTCAGACGTTCCATGCTTCCTCTCACTTCATGCATCAAGTATTTCCTAATTCTCTCCTCTGCTACCGATGTTATCAAAACCAGGGGAGCTCCACTGCTTAGAAACAGGATGAACACTGAAGAATCAGCCCACTGTTTGTAAAGTGCCATATAAAATCACCATACAAATCACTTATTCAATAATAAAAGCACATCCTGTTCCACCAAATATGTCTCAGATCTTGATCTTCTAATGAATTCACTGGGAAGTCATTTTAGTGAGAGAGCAACACAGGGATCCTTCTGTGAATTACTAAAGGAATCCTCCAAGAAAGATGAAGAAATTGATAACTATGCAAATATATATATAGAAAACTTCTGATTTTCTACTTGTTTTTTCTTTATTAAAAGAAGGAGGTACCCCATGAGGCTCACTGCTTTTATAATGAATGTTCTGGGAAAGGGAGCCATTTGTGAAGCAACAGTACCTATTTCATTGCAAGGTGCTTTAAAACCTATTGCTTGGTTACATTAAAACAAGGATGTTTTCACTTTAGTCTCCACAGGATGATAAAACAGTGACTTATCAACAGTTTACCACCCAGCACTCGGTAATATTCATTTGATCTCAATCTAAATGAAAGATGGAGCTATCATCATATCATGAACACAGTTCAAACCCACACATTGTTCATTCATGTGTGATCAGATGGGAACTGGTTTCAGTGATCTCATACTGATTTGTGAAACCTCCTATTAGCATACATTATCATTACTCCTTTCAAAAGGTTGGCAGTAAAGTTGGCTGTGGAGCTGGTTTTCAGGCACTAAAAAAAAAAAAAAAGAAAAAAAGAATAAAGAAAAAAGAAAAAAAGAAAAATCCCACACAACAACTTCGGGAGAAAGCCAGAATTTTCTTGGAAGTTTCCTTGATGAAGGAGTATGAGTGGATAGAGCAATATCCTTGATTTTGGCAGCAAACCTTTCTTCTGGCAACTTCATTAAAAAGCCATTCTACTTTATGAGTTATCAGCAAAGAGCTGGTATTTTTCAGTGTGACTGATGGTCCTCCCTCTTCTGACAAAATTAGAAACATCAATAATTCTTAGATTAATTGCTTAGAAAATTTCCAAGAGGCAAACATTTCCTTATTTTTAGACCCTTGTTTTCTTCTGTAGTCAAAGCAGTGGAGGCCAAAGTTCAACTACATGTACTTCACTTAAATGATGGGATCTCTCTACTCTGAGTTTTATATGCGCATAGAAACAAGTGTGCACCACTGCTATGTGGGCAGGGGTGTCCCATGCTGAGCCCTCAGTTTCCAGTCCCTGAATAAATCCTGATTTATCTCACAGAGGCCTGGAAGCAGTCTTCATGCCCACATATCTACAGATCCTTCCAAAGGAGTTGAAATGGACATGATAGGACTTCTAGCAGGGACTACTGGCTACCAGGAGGACAAGACATGCCCCGTGATGCTGGCTAGCCACAGAGAAGTGTTGCACGTGGCCAGCAAGTGGTAACAAACCTGTATGGGCCAAGAGTTGAGGATACGTGCTGGCAGTGACATGGTCTGATGGACCAACACTTATTGCCACCTCATACACAAAGTTGAAAGTTGGGGAGCTGCTGTGAAATAATGCACATCTCACCACTTGAATATTTCCTGTTCCTTACGCAGGAAAATGAAAATGGTCTTTCTAAACAAGTTTTGTGTACCCTTCTCCACCAACTGCTTAGTTATGCATCTGGGAATCCAATAATGGGGTTGTCTTCTGACCAAAGGTCTGTATTAGTGCTCCTGAGAGGCTGCATGTGCTGCTCCCTGGCAGAGTACCAGCAGGTAATCATCACCAGCACAGAGCATGGGTGTCCTCACCAGCACAGAGCAGGGGTGTCCTCACCAGCACCGAGCAGGGGTGTCCTCACCAGAACAAAGCTTGGGTGTTCTCACTAGCAAAGAGCTTGAGTGTCCTTACCAACTTTTGCATGTGATATGGACAGAAAAGGCTAAATACTGGAGAACTGGATGAGATGGGTTAAATACCGCTCCCCAAAGCTGTGTTTGTGAAGGAGGGTCTTAACAAATCTTTTATTTGACCACCTAATGAGGTAAAAAAAAAATAGACTCTCTCAAGTGCCTTAGCAGGTCAGACAAAGCAGTCAGCCCTGAGATAAACATAGGAGAGAAACAGGTGGCCTGTAAATTTATCATTGTTAATGCACTACAAGCGTGACAGAAAAGGGTAATTAGCACATTTGGAGCAGAGGGGGATATTAGTGGAGAAAGAGGTTGTCACTAACCTCCATGGAGCAGTCTCACCTTCATTTTAAAGGTGGCAGATGGTGCATTAGAAGATATGTATCGTATCTGGTGACAAACACATCTGGAATCCACTGGTTTTGAAGACTCTGAGGACTTTGGCAAGGCCTGATTTCACCTGACACTTCTTTGTTCTTGGGACAATGGAATTCAGATGATGAACTGGGAAAAGAGGGGGGCTACTTGAAACCAAGTGGGAGACCTCAGGAAAAAACTTATTTCCAGGTGTGACCTCATTCCAGCTCAGGCAGAAATTCTTTAATGATCTCTTCATATAGATGCCAGCCTGCAACACTCAACAGTATATGCCAAAGGTACATTCTGCTGTTTCACAGCATGTAAACTCATGTAATAGAAACATATCATCTCCCTTACAACTCTCTTACACTGTTAAACCATTCTGGTGACAGCACCTGTTTCACACTGTATGAGCATGCATGTCCATGCACACATATGATCACTTCTCTCATTCTTGACTGATGACAATGAAATACAGCATGAAGAAAAGGCAGAAGACAACCCTGAATGGGAACACACACCTTGCAGACAAGCAGATGTTCAGTTTTGCCATCATCTTATCAACAAGGAGGTATAAGTCAGAGAATCACAGAATAAGCTGAGTTGGAAGGGACCCACAAGGTTCATCAAGTCCAGCTCCTGGCCCTGTTCAGCACCATCCCCAGGAGTCACACCAGCCCAAGAGCATTGTCCATATGCTCCTTGAACTCTGTCAGGCTTGGTGCTGTGACCACTTCCCTGGGGAGCTGTTCCAGTGCCCAACCAGCCTCTGGCTGAAGAACCTTTTCCTGATATCCAGCCTAAACCTCCCCTGACACAACTTCAGGCCATTCCCTCGAGTCCTGTCACTGGGCACCACAGAGAAGAGATCAGTGCCTGCCCCCCTCTTCCCTTCACAAGGAAGTTGTAACTGCAGTGAGGTCTCTCCTCAGCCTCCTCTTCTCCAGCCTGAACAGACCAAATTATCTCATCTGCTCCTCAAACACATTCCCCTCAAAGCCCTTCACCATCTTTGTTGCCATCCTTTGGGTGTTCTCTAATGGCTTCATGTCTTTCTTATTTTGTGGCACCCAAAACTGCCCCCAGCACTCGAGGTGAGGCCACCCCAGTGCAGAGCAGAGCGGGACAATCCCTCCCTTGCCCGGCTGGCCATGCTGTGCCTGATGCCCCCCAGGACACACTTGGCCCTCCTGGCTGCCAGGGCACTGCTGACCCATATTCCACTTTAAGTTGTGCATCTATGCACAGACGCAGGGGATTTATTTCCTTTGCCTCAAGGCAGAAGGCAGAACTGGCCTGCCTAGTCCAAATACCTACCAAAAACTTGGGGACATACCTCTGCACGCCCTCTGCACCAGGCAGCATGTGGGGCCTTACACTGAATGCAGAATGTGCTGTCCAGCTCCCCTTGGACAGTCACAAGCATGGACATCCCAGTATTTTACACACCCACCTAGAATCTAGTTTTACTCTTTATTAAATACCAGACCTTTTAAGCACAGCTTTGAAGTGGGCCCAAAGTAAACAAGGATGCTCAGGGAAGATCATACAGCTCAGGTTTATCATTAATATATTCTTTCTTCAGACTATGTGTGAGATGCTCAAAGAAAGGAGCCTCTGTATGTGAACTTTGAAAGAAGTCTCAAATAAAAAAGCATCATTCTGTTGATTTTTTTTCCTGCAGGAGTCTATCTCAGTAGATTATCACTCTTGTATCTATTGAATGGCCATTTGAGACATCAACTTCTTCATCTGGGAAGTCTAAAGCTTTTATATATTCTGATCCCTTTCATTTACAAAGATAGCTGATAATAGAAACATATTTAACTAAATTTTGGCAAAAAAATGTCTAGAACAGCACATTCACAGAGGAAACTATGGGTCCTTGATGAGATGATTTAGAAACACATTGAGACCCTACTGAAAGGTGCATTGTAATCATGGAACAAGGATGCACCTTCTTCATTCTGAGAAAGACACATAGATAGGATTGTTCAAAATGGAAAGCTCTCCAGATACTTCTTGAGATAGTGACAAGACCATACTCAAGAAAATGGTAAAGTTACACTTTATGGGACAGTAATGCATGTGAGCCCCTTGTACACTCAAACTATTTGCAGGGAGAGTTGTGGTGTGATGCTGGGCAGATTCCACCGATTTGCAAGACCCTCTCTGCTTGAGGATGCACTGAATAAAAGACTCAGGGGTGCACAGTTTTTGAAATGTAAGTAAATTCCCCCTCTTCGAAGCCATCTTCCTTATTCACAAGGAGATCCCACTCTTGGATTTCTGCAACTATTTTCCAAGGGGTGTCACAAAAATGAAGCATAATGGAAAGGCACATCTGACTGCACTAATATATATGTTCCTATTATATGAAAGAGATGCATGCTAGAAGAGTTAAAAGAGAAAAGAAAAGCACAGATCACCCAAATTTCAACTTTTCCAACAATTTGAATTTGAAAATTCACCTTTATCTTTTCATGTAACATATGCACATGCACATGTATGAACTCTATATACAACATATGTGAATATATATAGCATTACTAGATGGACACACTTTCAAGAGGAGAAGACAAGACACCCCCGGGTTCGGTTACCATGTAGGTTAGTACAACCCAGAGTGGGGAGCAGGGTGCAGAGGTGGATGCCACACTGAACTGTGAATGCCCTGAAGACAGAACCAAATGGGTCCTTCAGAACTGGTAGATGGGCCAGATCTGAGGTCAGCTGTGACAGCTGCTTTGCACAGAACCCACTGCACCTTCACATGACCTTGGCACTGCAGCTCTGCTGAGCCGCTGCAGCAGGAGATGTGATCAGTCATGCATGGAGTGTGAAGCAGATGTTGTAAGCTTCTCTTCCATCACTGCAAACTAAAAACATGCCTTAAGTAAGGGATTGCCTAAAAATGTGCTGTCCTCTGAAGGGATGCTCTCCTGCCTCCTTTCCTGCTCAAGGGTGATTATGTTTCTATGTAGGCAGAAGACTCTTTCTGTCCTACACTGACTCAGCCAGACTAAGCCAGGTGGCTGGGTTACTTAGGTTAAGTCTGTAGCATTATATTACTATTGCAGAAGGAATTAGTTCCTAAAGCCCAAAGCTCAACCTTCTATCTGCTGAACTCACTGCCACCATGGAAATGACACTGACATCTCTGAGAAACAGGTGAATGGGGCAAAGTGTAAGGAACTGAGAGTTTTGGACAGTGCATAGTGTACTGTAGGCATGATATGAGAGGGGTCATAATTAATTACAGAGTCTGCACAGATAAGAGCAGCTTTTACAGCAACACAAGAGATTTCAACTTAGCAAAATAATTGCATAACCAAAAATAAAGGAAAACCATGACAGCCAAGCTTCACATGGTCAGAGGAGAAAGGACTGTTGGGCAGCCAGCACTCTCTCCACAGTGGCTGAGAGGCACGTCCATTGCTGGCCAGCTCTTCCCCTGCCTGCCCAGCAGCAGCTGTGTGTGGAGATTCTGTAAGCATCACAGAGCAGCAGGGATGCTGAGCAGCTGCTGGACACTGAACACATCTCTTACAGGGGGATTTTCTGCAGCCATTTACCCTGAATTAAACTCCCTCTTTTGGCATCTCTGTTTCCATTTGGGGTTTCAGTCCCATGCTGGATCTCCCTCCATAGTGTGAGCTCTGCTTTTGAGGGAAGACAGCACTGTCCTTTGCTCCAGTTTGCAGAATCTTTAAATCAGTGTTCATCAGCGTAATTGTTGATGAGATTATGGTCATCTTAATACACTAATAGCTTCAAGTTAGTAGCAGTACTAGCTAGAGCAAACTCCATCACCAAGAGGAGCTGAGCAACAACAGCTAAACAATGAAATCTCGTAACTCATTAGGAAGCTGATATCTAGCAGCTCTGAGTCAAGAAAATACTTAAGAGGGTGTTTAACAGCACTGTATCTGTAGAAGGGAAGGGAGAGCAGCCTGAAAATGGAGATATGAATTGACATCTCATGATTCACTCCTCTAGGGAATTCACCTTCCCAACACTTCAGTACATCAAGGAAGTCTTTGGTGAAGAGCTCAGGCACAGAGCAACAAGAGACCAGATCCATACAAGTTCAGATACTGAAAGTAAGAGTGGGATGAGAAGTAGGGTCGCTCCACCCAAACACCCAAAAATCCCTGCTCAGCAGCCATTTGTCCCTGGAAGTGGGCAGACATCAGAGGCTGCCTTCTTGTGACATTGCTCAGGATAAACCAACTTACATATCAGTTTCAGGAGGATTCAGGACCTGCCTCATACTTGATCTTTCTTACAATCAAGTTGTTCCTTTGGCCTGAGAAGAGTCTAGTGGGGAGGGGTGTTCACAGGGAGATGACAAAGCTTTCATCACATACTGGAGTCACCACCATTACAGACAAAATGTTAAACTTAGGCAACCCTGACTCCAGGAAGCTTTAATGAACAAATCTTCTATACTGTGACACAAGTGGTAACGTTGTCTAAGCAAAGAGGAACATACCATGAACAGTCTAAGAGAGATCCAGGGGACCACCTGCCCTGCAGTCCTGTTGGCTGAGCAATCTCCTGAGTAATTATTGTCTCTATTCACAAACCAGAAACGCCACAATGTGGTAGACAAAAAGTTTCTGGTGAGGTCTCCTGTTTTGATAAATCCTAGAGGATTGTACACACAGTGGGGATGCTGACAGCCACAGCACCTGGGCAGCAGGGCCTGTGCAGGACTCTGCTGGCGATGTGCAAATACATTGCTCCGGTTTAACAGTGTTTCTTTGGGTGAAAATCAGAGTGTTCAAAGGACATTCTCAATCCTTTGGGGCTGCCAGTGACCAGGACAAGAACTGGGATATTTTCTATAGCATGGTTTTCACCTCCCTCTGACTACTGCTAATACCAATCTAATACCCAGTCTTTAAGATGTCAAGAAACTGCTTTCCTCACCTCTACTTAGAAGTTGTAGACAAAGTGCATATTGGCATATATTAATTAACTTCTGCTATTTTTCTCTAGGAAAATGATAAACAATAAAAAAGGACTTTTTTTTTTTACTGAGGACTTCTAAAATGTCAGCTGTACCTAGTGAATGGAATAAGAAGAATGTAATTAAACATCTGCTCTTTCCCTCCTAGTAATGACTTTAAAATAGCCAGAAAACTCTGAAGGTTGTGGCCATGGTAACAGACACTAGCTTAGGAAAAAGGAAATATCTGCAGTTATAATTGAACACAGAGATTGCTCATCTCCTTCTCTGAGCTGGAAGTTTACAATCAAAGCTTTGATGTGTGTGCTGGTTCCTCTAATACAATTTCATCCTATGCCATGTGGCACATTTATTGTGAGAAACTACCAAGTATAAAAATATGTATATGTAGTTCAAATGCTACATTCACTCTTACTTGAAGGAAGAAAAACTGCTCTTTTTTGGCAAGGGGCTGGAGAAACTGCTGGTAAATACTTTTGTGGAAAATGACAATGCAGCATGATGGAAATGGGCCAGATCTTCCCCTAACATGCAGCTGTCTCCCTCCCTCAGATCAGGAAAGTAATCACTACGTACATCAGAGTGATGTCCAGCAGCTACAAGCAGCATTTCTGGAAGATCCTGCAGAACTGAGCCTGGAGACCTCCTTGCCTTGGCTGAGAGAGAACTGACAGGACCGATCAGATTCCTCAGAAACACCTGACCTTGTCACACCCCACTGCCTGGCCTACTGCCTCCAGTGCCTCCCCAAACTCTGTCCTGTCTGTGGCCACAGTCCATTCCACCTTGCATCCCACCAGGCACTGCAGCTCCTCAGGCACATACAAGTGGAGAAGAACAAGGCCATTAATCAAACAAAGCCAAATAAAATAAAAATCACAGCAGAGACAGGGAGGATAAGCTGAGACAGAGGTGGAGGGCGACAACATGGGCGTGCTGTGCACACAGATGGTAAGCAGCTCTTGGAGCTGTGCAGGATGACTGGAACCGCTTGCAGCAAGAGCCAGCAGTGAAGGAAAGGGCTTTTCAGAGTGTTTTACACACCTGTGTGACACCTGTTTTAAATGGGAACTTGTAAGCAATGTGCATTTTGGCCAAAGAATCCAGGCAAAAAGCATTTGTCCACTTCAGTGCCTAATATCAACCTTGGTTCATAAAAAAACTGCAAACACTCCTCTTTGAAATGCAGATGGTAAAATACGATACGAAAATAAGCAGGCAAAGGAAGGGCCAGGGAGCTGGTGCTGCTGAACCCTACTGAAACCACCAACTGGTATCTTCGAAGGCTTCCTGTAAACCTTGTCTGAGGTCCACATCTAGAACTGGGGTGAACCTCAGCTGCTGGCTGGAGGCCAGCTGTGAAGCTGGTGCAAGTAAATAGGTTGTAGCAATCCTCAGTGCAGGCAATAATTGTGGGCAGGGTATGAATACCTGAAAATTTTAAATTTTCTTGCGTGATTTCCCTTTGAACTGCAGTCTAAGCCCTGAAACAGCACAAACAGCATTAATTTATTTGGATTTTGGTAATATAGAAGCCATGAATATTTTTTCCTGGGAGTTTCCAAGCGAACAAGATGCCACTGTCTCCTTACTGCAGATGCTTTTAGCACACTGTTTGGAACGTCAAACATTTTGACCTTCATAAAGGAAGACAACACACCAACACAAGGATTTCTTTTTGTCCTGATCAATGACTGAAAATTATGTTGAACTAGCAGATATTAAGCACATTGCTGGAGCCTGCAATGCAATCGCTGCCTTTTCAAATGTGAAGACAACCAATTGCTCAGAGAAGTCTGGTGGAGCTTGTGAAGTCCCCTAGCATGGCCAAGAGAAACAAAGCTACTGCCACCAGCATTACATGGGCTTCATCCTCGTGGTTTCTAACGATGCCATCCTTGCAGCATGGCCAGATGAAAATTTAATTCAGTGAAGTTCCAAGAAACTCTGGTCTCACTAGCAGTGCAAGGCAGCTCAATCATGAATGGAAATCAGTGACCTGTTAAGACTTGGGGGTTGGACTACATGACCCTTAAGGGGGTGTCCCTCCCAACCCAAACTATTCTCTTGATTCTGACTTGTGATGCCTTGAGGGGCATCTGACTGCCTCTCTGCACAGCTGCCCCATGCACATGCAGCCACCTCGTTCCCTGGGACTTGACCACATTGTGGCAGAGCCATTCCCATCTCTGAGGCTGCAGAGACGGACAAGTTCAGCAGTTGCACTGCTGAGGTGCAAGCTGCCATCCAGCCTAAAATACTCAGCTCTTGGGGTTTCCTTACTGGCTGCAATACCCATCCCTCAACTGCTGCCACAGGAGGCCTGTGGGTACTGAGCAAACACCAGACACCACCTGACCTCCCTGCATTCAGCCCTCCCTGACCCCAAAACATAACAAAGGCCTGAGATGTCTCCGCAGCATCACTGTGCCACAGGCTGCTCTCTCCCTCCTCCGCCTGCTGCTGAGCTGCAACAGCCAGTGGTAACCAGCACCTCATGTGCCACCAGTACTCAGAAGCTACTCCTGTTTCCAGATCAAAGGTGCAGGGACTGGACTGGCAGTGCTTGTGGCTATATCTGAAACTCATTGGAAGAGCAGGGTGGTCAGGAACTGCTGCAGAAGAGGGGAGGAAGCAGACAAGGGGAGGCAGGTGGTCTCCTGGTGCAAGACAGCACTCCTCCTTATTTTACATGGAGGGCTTCTCAGAGCCCTGCTCTGTGACCTTTCACATGAGCTGAGAAGAGTGACAGCAGACGCTGGTAGCTGGAGGGAGGGGAGATTTAGTGCTGCTCTATTTCCTTCCCTGGAAGATTTGCTTTTGGAGGAGGAGGTCAGAGACGCAGAGCAGCAACCTGAGGGCAGACTTTCTTGCCTGCTCTTCTGAAGGACTGGAAATTGAATGGAGTGGAGTGTGCCATGAAGCTTCACTTCACTGGAGCTTTTATCTTTTAAAATTAGGTTAGGAAATTTATTGCTACAGTAGCTTAATCCCCCAGTGCATTATCTGCACACATGATGGACTGGAATATGAACTAATTCTGTCAATAAAGTGACTGCCTGCATCTTGATTGTCAGATACAAGGAATTCAGTCTTCTTTTTGAGATGCTAAGCAGCTGCAGACTGGTACACACCCCTCCCTATGTTTTTGATTTGGATGCTTCCTACATTCAAGTTTCTCAGCGAGAGATGATGCCATGGGAAGGCAGGAAAGGGGGGAGAAATTTGGCTCCAGGCATCTGGCTGCACACTGTGACTCTGCACGAGCCCGTGGGATGGTGTGGGGGCTGCAGCCCCCAGGGACTTACTTCTCTGACTGATACCATGAGCTCTGCATGCGCTGGGGACCCAGCTGTCTGGCTCTGCTCATCTTCATTCTGTGCCCTGTATTGACAGGAGAGGCAGAGACCACCAAAGTGTTCCCTCTGCTGGGTTCAGATCAGCAGGGAGCTTCCTTGGTGGAAGGGATCCACCACTGGGCACTCACAGCCACGGCTCCCAGTTTTGCCTGAGCAAAGCAAGGGTCAGAGCATGTGTGCAGGTACACGCTGAGTGCTTTGAATCTAGAATCCGCCTTTAACAAGACACATCCTTCGACAACAGCTCAGGAGGGGATTGTTTTAATATCAAACTCTCCATATTACTTACCTACAGAAAACTCCAGATTCAGAAACCTAAATTTCACTGTCTCTATACAAGCTATGGAAATCTAGTCAATACCAGCTCTGGAATCTAGAGAGTGAGTGAGCAAATTCCAAATTTATGGGTTGGTGTCAGGCAGAAACAGAAATATGGCAGGTGAGTTTCACAAAGTTGCTTGAGCAGAACACCGCTTCAGTTTGCTCAACGTGGAATGTCAGACTGAGTTATGTAATTCCTTCTTGATGTGAAGTTCCTTGATTTTAGCAAAAATCGCTGGAAAATGAAACCTCACGACAAAATAAAGCCTTTTCTACCTGTTTGCTCAGCAGACAAATCCTCAAATCACTTATTCTTTGAGCTGCATCCAGGATAACTGGTCCACCAAAGAAGTAAGACGAAGTCTGGAGTGTCACAGGAGTATCTGGCCCTTGGCTTTACAACATCTCAGATGCAGGCACTAGGTGAAGGCTTTTCAGCCAGCCCTCAATGTGAAAAGGTGAAAGCTTATTCTTCAGATCAGAGAATGCTCTAATGTTCATAAAAAGAAGCTAAATTATAAGCAGGGAACAAACTTAACTAGACTGACTTGGTATTTCCAAAGGCCCTTTCCTCTTCTTTTTCCTCCTCTTTTTAAAGGAACTAGTTCTCATTCAGTTGTCATTTATACAACATATTCAGAAGAAGTGGAAGATAACATTGAGACATATCCAAAACCTGAACTACTCATGGGAAGGAGGACAAGGACTGATTTTCCTGTCATCAAAAGGGCAGCTAAATATTCAGTAATTTCTCCTCTGTTGGTCTGTTTGAGCACAAAAGAGAAGTAGCTGTGTTACTTGGTTTGTGAGATGTCACCATCAACTCCTCCAAAAGTCTCTAAGCCCTTTGGCACAAAGAAGAAGACAGTCAGATATCTGTCAGAATTCACAGAGAGATGTTGGGGGAGAAGTCCCACAGTCTTAACTGAAGAACAAGCAGGAATGTTTTAGGACTTCAAGATATTTATAGTCTCACACATTTTGAATGTAAAGGGTACAAATATCATTTTTGCTATTCCTCTGCAGGCCAAGATATGAGGGACACATGCCAGAACACAAAAGAATTTTCACCCCATTCCAAATTCCCATTAAAAAAAAGTGTACTATGTCTGAAAAAAAAGTGTAGTCATTTGAATCATAAATCTGGCTTTGTAACCCACTGGGAGACTGAAGCAGAGCAAAACACATCTGCTAACACCCCAACCTGAGCACCACAATTGGCAAGTGCTGCTGAAGAGAGATCTCAGACTGAAGTTGTAGAAATGTTAGAGGTTAGAACTAAAGTTTCTTGGCAGAACTGACCTTATATGGAAACCCTGTAGGAAGTCTGCCTGCCCTGGCTTTCCAACTAGTACATAAGCATTCATTTCTAACAGATAAACAGATGTATATAGAAAGACTAATTCAGAACCACTTGGGTAAAATCAAAGCAAATCATTCCTCTGGGGGATGTGCTGGACAGAGTCAGGCAGATGTTTTCTCTTTCAGGATCATGAATTGAAACCAAAGGAGAAATCTCAGGTGGAAGGTGATTACAGTAGGGTTCTTCCAAGTTGAGTCTCGGGATGTATGTAGTTGTACATTTTCATTAATAACCAGGATGCGTAATCTCCAAGCAGTGCAGTTACCGATGACACCACGGTGACAGGCACCATCAGGTGGGCACCAGACTACCACACAAGAAGAACGGGACGATCTCAGCCCTGGAATAGCGCAAAGGGATGAAAATCCT
The DNA here is from genome assembly GCA_013397115.1 of Edolisoma coerulescens. Lineage (NCBI taxonomy): Eukaryota > Metazoa > Chordata > Aves > Passeriformes > Campephagidae > Edolisoma > Edolisoma coerulescens. Next base: position 1,378,234 of record VWZW01004700.1, on the reverse strand, counting down.
TATTGCAAAATGCAGTATCTGAGGGACCAGCAGGAAGAACTGATGCTCTTAACTAGAAATGATGGAGCAGGAGGAAGAGCTGGAGATCTTACATAGTCATAAGATAACAGGAAAATACCAATATGATGTGTCCTGCAGGAGACAAGTGATGCTTTCTAACGAACCCACTGAGACTGATCTGTTGAATTCAGGGAGGGTGAAATGCCAATGCTATTAATGAGCACGTTTTGGAAATATGAGGGCTCACCTGGATTACTGTAGTACATGGCCAGGAAAACATGCTGAGGAAAAGGGATTCCGGCCTGCAGTGGCTGCAGAGCAGGGCTATTAAGCCAAATAAGGGAATGGAAAGCCTGTGCTCTCAGAGGAGACCAAAGGCACTTGGCTGTTTAGCCTCGCTAAAGAAAGGCCAAGAGGGGATATGGTTGTAGTCTATAAATACATCAGAGGGGGTAAACACTAGGGAAGGAGAAAAGCTGTTTAAACTGAAGGACAATGCTGGCAAAAGAACAAATGGGTATAAACTAGCCATAATAAATTTTGGCTGGGAATGAGAAGCAAATCTCAAACCACTGGAGCAGCGAAGTCTGTGGAACAGCCTTCTTCAAAGATCACAAGACAAAGAGCCAAAGTCATGGGAAAATGCAATTTGAAAAGTCCACAAATAGGGTCTATAGGACATAGGTACCTGCAGTGGACTGGGGGAGTCAGGAGGTCCCCTACTTGGGGGGTCATGACTTCTGGAAGGGAAACAGCATCCAAAAAAACAAGCATGCTTCTTACAGTGGGCACTCTTTCTGGCATACAGGATCACCACGAGGAGAGCCAAAGGCAGTGATGTTAAGTAAACAAGTTTGCAATATCTCTGTCTTCCTCTGCAGTATGTTATCACCCGCCATCACACGTCAGTGATGGGTAGTGGCAGGAATGTGAGGGGAGGTTTGTGCAAGCAAAGGAACAAGTGCCAGGATGCAGCAGACAGGTCAGGAAAGCTGGCCAGCTCTGTCACTTCAAGCATCAGACAGCACTGAGAGAGGCAATACATTATTGCAAAAATTTAACTGAATTTAAGATTTACAAGTAGCCTCAATAAAATTCACAGCTGCTTGGGCTTAACCTTGGAGTCAAGAGGATTAGCAGACTATGTTGTCCAAATCATGAAATAGTAAGTTTTGTATTTTCTTCGAAAGTGAATCACGTGCCTGGTCTCTACTCAGTATCGAGTAATTCAAGCTTTCTACAAAATTTCACCTCTTTATTGTCATCCTTTTGTCTCCTCTAAGGAACCCAATAATTTATTAATACCATTCTTTTAATCTGAAGAATTCTGATGACTTCACAAAAATTACTGCGTGACAGCTGCACTACAGTGTTGACTGAACAGATGCACAGGAAGAGGGAGGAAAAGATTTTTTTCATCTGTATGGTTTTTTTATCAGCTGGTCCTGTGCTTCTAGACTAGCTAGGGTCAGTTTTCAAGATTCCTGGGTTGGCAGAGATTCACAGGAGGATGGCACAGAACAGACTCTCATCAGGCACTTCTTGACCCTACCCGGACTCAGAGGCTGGAGGCACCTAAACCTCCTGACAGCCATCCTTCTGCCTCAGGGCATTCCCAGCACTCTCTTGGTTGTGGCAGTGGGAAGGCACCATGTTGCCTCACGCTCCCTCCCAAGCCACACCATGACAGATATGGAGGAATCCCTCAGCTTATCAGACCTTCACTCAGTTGTCAGATGTCCACCTAACGGGGAAGAACACAGGCAGCAGGGAGCTCTTGCTCTAGGACACCACCTTGGACTGAGCTCTCCCTTTTCCTCCTCTGAAAATTGTTTGCTCAGGATTTGAAATAGTAATAAAGTACAAAACAACAGTGAATGGCACCAAGGCACTTCACTTTGCACAACAAAAACTAGCCAGGCGTGAGTCTGCAGGCACAGAGGGCCACCAGAGTTCTCTGCTATCTGCTGAGCTTCCAGAGGGCAGCACTGAGTGCAGTGAAACTGGCTGGAGATGAGATGGGGAGATCAACAGCTCATCATCTGAACTCTCTGCCCACATTATGGCTGTCTCATGAGTTTCCTCAGGGCAAGAAAAAACAGCTGGGATCATACCACAAGACCTAACAAATCCACCTGATGCCATTGTCTCTTGGGGGCTGTGTAAAACAGCTAACTGCTGTTCCCAGGAGAACTACCAAACCTAATTACTTGTTATAACCACATTAGATGAAGAAGGTGCATGTTGCTGATAGTTGCCTAGTGGGAACACAGAGTAAATTTTTCTTTTGTCCACTTATAATTAAAGCAATCTTCTTTGTAAATTAGATTCAGTGGTTTATAATGAAATGCAATAAAGATTCCTTGAGTAAATCTCTTATTTTTCTTAATATGTTTATACAATTTAATGGAGTCTCTTATTGATTGGAGGAGGAGCAGTTTCAGAAATAGTGTGCTTAAACAGACATGACAAATCATGCAGTAACCCAGTGCTTTTCAAGGTTAATGCCTGAAGTAACAAGCACGTCCCACAACAGTGCCACTTCCATTTGTGCCAGACACCTGAGAGGCAGCAATCAAAAACCTCTGCAAGGGCTGGGGGAAAAACCTGTCGTTCTATTGTCTGTGCAGACAAATTTAGCAAAATCTGTTTAGACAAATCTGTGAAATCTTGATCAGAATTACCCACCAGCAGAATTAGGTAACCAACTTTAGGTAGCAAGGAATAGGGAGTCATGTCCAGTTGAGCAACAGCAATTTGGACAACAGTGATTCTTCAGCAGAAAGATTGAAGAAAAATGCAAAATATGGTACAGAACAAGAAATGCAAACACTGATGAAACACACAAATGGTTGAATAGACTTTTATTATCAGATTAAATAACAATGCCTTAAAATAGGATTTGGGTTAAAAAATGAACAAAGTCAAGGAATTACAGATTAGAGCCAGGTGCTTAGTGGAACTAGAAATTTAAGAAAGTTTTTGCCTTTATCTGATGATTCTTGGAAGAAACTCTTGTGTTCATGTTTTTGAAAGAAATATTTCCTGTTGTTGAGCTTTCCTTTGAAAGACATATTTCTGTTTCACTACTGAGAGCAGTTGCAGAGCTATAAATGCACAGCAGGCTGTGCAAGACAGATCTTCAATGATACCTATCCGTGAGTTCACTGGGAGCCAGTTGCTCAAGGCTAATAAGGATTAAAACATATTCAATGACTCTGAAAAACTGTCTTAACGCTAGTCTTCCCAAATCCCCTGTACTATTTGGAGCAATACAAGCACAGCAACTGCTGTTTGCAAGTGAAAAGGGAAAACTTCATACTTTCACACAGCCATGCCCAAGTCCTGCTTTACTAAAAGCTGGGATCCTGCTGTGCTAAACCCCATTGCTGAAAAGTTTTCAGCCAGTATCCTCACGCTCTGCAGGACTTTGATGTAAATCTGCAAATAATATCAGAGTTCCACGTGATGGCTTCCATCCGGCACTGACACTAAATGACCTGTGACTGGACCTGACTGGGAAATTCAGGGAAAGTGGAAGACATTCCATGTCCAACAGAGGAAGTAATTAAAACAATCAAACCTACCTGAAAAGCTGCAGGCAAAGAGATAGGCAAATGCTCCCCTGTCTCTCTCAAACCCTACTGACAAGGTCAAAAACATAAAGGTTGAATTCAACAAAACCAGAATTACTGGGAGAAAACTGCATTCAGAAATCTCCTTTGCTTTTGACCTCTTTCAACTCTGAAGTTTTACAGGGAAAGCACCTGGACATCACTTCTCTCTTTGCAGAGTGAAATGTGAAATTCCTGACAGTGCTGTGTGGCAAAGGCAGTGCTGCACGAGGGGCTGGGCAGTCTCCAGGGAGCTGGGGGGTGCATTGTGCAGTGCACAGTGCTCACTTCAGGCAAAGGAGCGTTTGGAAAACAGGTATTAGGCATGATACAGCATTAGAAAAGTGGACCATGTTGGTCTCACTGAGAAGGCTAATACAGATAATAACAATTTACTTATTCTGGAGAAATGGTAGAACAGAAGGGGTGCAGTAGTGGATACTGACCTCTGCAATTTTCACATTTAAAAAATAAATGGATTGTAAACTAGAAAAGGATTAAAACTGAGCCTCACAGGGGAAAGAGCATATACCAAGAAACAACATGAAATCAGCGTCAAACACCCATTCTATGAAGAGTCGGGTCAGCAGTGTACATGACAATGTTCCTCTGTACAGACAGAGGTTTCTCTACAGACCAAAGGTTTTTCTTTATCCTTTCTTCCAGCCATGTTCCTCACTTCCTTCACTTTGGTCCTATTAGAACCCCACTGCTTTGTTTGACAGACTGGAGCTGCCAGCCTTTTTGTCATGCTCCAATGGGCTGATTTCCTGCTGGTGGCCGTGGCGAGAGCCTGCAGCTCATGAGCTCTACCTGGACCTGGGCTTCAGAAAAAACACTTTTCTATTTTTAAGGCTCTTTTTTTTCCCCCCAAGGATTCTCACCCAGTTATGCATGATGACATTTACCTCATCACCTGTGACTATGAAGCAAATGCATCTGGGTGCATTCTCCAGCATGGGGCCAACTGGCACAGAAGCTCCCTTGGTCGTGCTATCAAACTCCGCACCCTCCTCAAAAGTGACTGTGTGCCATTTGCCCCCTGGAATGGGCCCAGTGGGACAGGCTGGGAAGACAGGAACTGATTAAGACCTAGAGGGATAGGGACCGCTCTGCAGAGGGAGCAATTTTAACTACTGAGCTCTGGTGCGGGGGTTGCCCCCTATTTCATTTATTATGGACAAAGGCAGTGGCCATAGTACAGACACGGCCATTATCTCAGGAAACTGGATAGCTTGTCATCTACTTGAATGTTAATGTCAAAACAAATATCAAGGCTTGGGGGAAGCAAACATTTACCTACTGTGGGATATTAAGAGGGTATTATGAACTAGACCCAAAGTTCAAATCATTTGGGACATGCTCTGCAAGGGGCCTTGGGCTCAGGGATGAGTTTTCTGGGGCTCTGAAGGGGTTTCAGGGCATGCGTGCACTAAGGAGCTGGACTGGATGCCAAGGAGGGCCAAATGTCCCCATGGAGCTCAGCCCTTGTACCTCCAAATACCAGCCTTGGTAGGCTTGACCCTTGCACCCCAAATGCCAGTCTTTGTGGGCTCAGCCTCCACCTACACTAAGCATGCCTGTTGCTGGGGTTATTCCAGGCTCCAGACCAGAGGGAGGTCAGTGGTATGGTCAGTTTAGCTCCTCAGCACCCCATACTTGGACAGCAGCATCTGTTCAAGAGGCGTGTCACTCACTGGGTCTGGCCACCTCTGGGTGCGATGCCTTTCACCAGGACTCCGGGGATTTCCATAAAGAGGCACATGTTGCTTGTTCTGGTCAGTTCTGTGTGCATGCAGCAGTGAAGCAGCTCCTCCTCATCCACCCACCAGGGCCACAGGAGAGCTGGCTGATCTCCAGTGAAGGCAGTGAGAATGGGATGCTCCTCTCTCTGCTCCCGCTCAGCGCTTGGGCAGCCAGCCAGCCACAGTGAAGGTGAACTACTGAGATGTGGTGACAGCAAGCCACTGCCATGAGCATTTAATTTTCAATTCCTCTCAGGGCTTCTTTTCTACCATCCCTCCCTGTAGCCCCAGGGGCAGGCTGCTGGCACCTGTTTCTGGAGCTCACGTTGTTTGTGTTTGGCTGCATGCCTGACTGTGAGGGATGAGAGAGCAGGGTCCCCGGCCAGCCCTGGTGGGTGCTGTCAGAGAGCCCCGCCACAGCAGCTGCTTTCCTGGGCCAGCATTCAAGGATGGGACACACTAGGTGCTTTGAGGGCTGGAACTGCATCCCAGCTCAGTGGGATCTGCCTGCATCATCAGTCCTGGAGCCGGGCTCCTTTGGACTTATTTTTCCAAAAGCATCTTTTCCTTCTCCTTCAAAGGAGCATCCACCAGCAAGAAATGCTTCCTTTCAAGTTGGGGTACAAAAACAGTGGACAGCAGGAGCATACAGCCCAAAGCTTGCCCCTGGGAAGCACCACCAAGGGCTGTCAGGAAGGAATTATTGGGCTCGCCACTGGGAAAGCAAAATTGCCTGAAATGCCCCTCGCTGCAGACACAGGAGCACGCAGCTGTCCCACTCGGTCTGCAGATCCCCTCTTCTCCCCACTCAAGTCATTCCTCTGCTTAAAAATGTTATTTTGGGAAAGAAATGAATAATGGGAACAGCACTGTAAAAGCATGGGGAATTCAGCAAACAAAAGAAAAGCTGCTACTTTTGAGAATGTCTCAAACGGGTAATTGTGTCTTGTTTTAACTCCTTCTCTCCCAGCTGCCTCCCCAGCACCCTGCTTGGAGTGCCATCCACAAGCATGGTGGGAGCCACATGCAGGAAAGGTGTGTCTTACTACAGGCTCTTGGAGCAACACAGCCTACTAATAACTGGCACATGGTGAACTAATAGTGAAATACTCCTCAACTTCTAATCGGATTCCTTGAATTGAGGCAGGGGTTTCTGCAAGGGTCCCAGTGTCTAACAAAGAAAGTCAGGCAAGCAGTCACCCTGCTAGTGCTTCTGTCACCTTTTGTCATCTCCGAAAGAACTGTATGTTTCTAATTGAGGCATCACAAGTATTACGTGTCCATGGTGAGTGGAGGGGTCTGACCCTGCACAGCAGCAGAGAACTCTGCCCCAGGTTCTCAGAGAAAAGGCCATCGCTGCAAGAAAAGAAACTGAGTCTGCCAAGGCTGCAGATCCAGTTAAGCAGTATAAACTCATCTTTAACAAATTCACCAAGACCCCCATGGAGCTGATGTGGAGCATGTTATACTGCTGTTTCACCATCTCTCACTTATTCTTGCCACTAGTGTGGCCAAATCAGCCAGATCTCTTTGCAGCCCTGGTCAGGGCTGGCATGGCTGTCCTGCCTGCAGCATCCTGTGCCAAGGGAAGGCAGATGTGACATCTGGACCACTACTGCAGACAGCTCTGCAGCTCCTCCTTCCCTTCTGGGCTAAAACCTAGCAGAAGAGAGGCAAAATAGGAAACAAATGTGGTGGAACCACTGCCCTGATGCTACTGGAAGAAGAACCACCAAAGTCTGAGCTCATGTTTTCAGTTCCTAAAGCAATCCTGTTCTGCCCAGGTGCTGCTGTGCATGTTGGCCAGGACTCCCATGGACGCCACAGAGCAAGCAGCAGGGACACGGGCTGCTCTCTCACAGGCAATCTCATTTCTGAATTGTCAGAAAATAATTCTCTTTGTTTCATAAAGAGGACTGTAAAAACTCCTCCTTGGATTTTCCTTTCCAAGAGCAGTATCTATTTTTTGTTCAGAAAGAGAAGAGTTCCTCTTTGCATTGCCCCTGACCTTCCCAAGTCCCAGCACTTCTGCCTTTCACCGAGTTCTGCTTTTCAGCTTTTACCTTAGTGGTGACAAGGGGGACTTCCTTGGCAGGAGTCACTCAGCTCCTTCATCAGGCCCTGTCAGGAGAGGCAAAGCAAAACACAGAGGGTCTTTCTGCAGAAGTTCCCACTACCCAGCAACTCTTCAGTAACTCAGAGACCAGACAGTCCACACAGACCTCAGAGCTGTAAGTGGTTTAATATCATATGCCATCAAACATTACATGCCTTGCAATTCACATTGGGGATTTCGATTAAGGAAACCCTCCAACACAGCAAGGAAGAACTGTGAATTCTGATAATGTTCTCAATTTTTAGCAGTAAAGTAATTGAAAATGAAGGGTGAAGTGAAATAATTGAACATGAAAGCTGTGTGCTGTGTCAAATCAGCAATAATACTCAAGTGAGAGGAGATCGTGGTTAGACTGAAAGATGTATCCTTGGCCAGCCATTACTTTGCACTCTTCTCACCCACATCAGCCTGTGAAAAAAAAATGCAGGCTACCCTTCTGGTGGGACTGTTTCAGTAGGGTCAGAACGACTTCACATGAAAAGCCCTCACACAAGATAAACAGCAATGAATAGGACACTTGACAGACAGGTCCAGAGGACAACAGACAGTGCTTCTGCTGAGAAATAATTGCTCTAATTGGACCTGGGCTTGCAAAGATGGTAAAGCTAAAGAGGACTCTGCAATCATGCTGCCATTCTGCACAAAAGAATATTGTTGTGACAGGAAGCACATAGCAGTTGTGGAATAATCAACAGCTTTGTGCTCGTGTCTTCCTGATATCTTGGATTTGCGCGCACAACATGAGCAGAGTATTTTCTTTAGAGTTAAAGGTTCTCAGGGCTGAATTGCTTCATGAAGTCTCTTTGAGTGTTATTCAGCTGAAGTTAGACACTTCATATGTGATGGATCCACTGTGTTTTTGCAATCCTCTAGGAGATGCAAAAAGATCGTGTGAGACATAATCAGGAAATCTGGCTGCTCTAGGAGTGAGGGAATTTGGTAAGGAAAGAAGCCAACTTTAACCTTCTTCAGCTTTAACTTGTCTTCTCTCAGGTGATAGCCTATAAACCACCTGATCTGCTTGTCTAATAAAACCTCTCTACAAGTAATGTTGGGTGTCTCCAAAAGCTGATCTCTTCTATTTATAACAGTAGAACAATCATGAAACTACTGTTGTCCAGTAGCAGGTACTACACAAGGGTTGACTGTGCAGGGTTCCTCCAGCCCTACTTTGAACCCAGTGCCCAGAAGAGAGACAGCCCTGTTAGCCACAGCTATGTCACACAGCAGCTAAACAACATCACTGCACCACTGCTAACACAGGAAGAGTATTTCACTCTCCCGACTGCTTCAGACAGTTTAGTTTCACAAAAGTCTTCTCTGGCCTGTTCTGCAGATGCCCAGGGACATGGGGCAGCACTGCCAGACGTCCCTGCATGGACAGATGCAGCAGTGCAGGAACAATGACAGCAGCCTGCCCCGGCCACATCCTGCCAGCACGTGCTCAGTCAGTCCTGCCAAGGGCTCTCCTTCCCACCTTGTCCCACCCCTCCTGGTCCACCGTGCCCCTGTGGCTGGACAGCCTGGCTCTAGCCTGCTCCCAAAGCCCCATTCTCTTGACAATGAAATTCAGCACACAGCTAAGAGGCTTTGCGACAAATGTGGCAGGTTTAAACCTGTCTCAAAGCCTTTCAGCTCCCATGTGCAGACACAGTCGGTTGAAATGCTGCCTCCTGCTCCTTTGGAGTTCCTAAGCAAGTGTGCAAAAATGCAGTTGTGATGTTCAGGAACCACTCATGTCCCAAACCAGCACTTGCACCCCAAGTTGTCCCTAAAGAGCCAACCTGGCTTACTGCACCCTCCCTAACAGAAATGGTCATCTGCAGTGACACCCTGAAGCTCCTGCCCTATGCTCACATTGCAAATACCAGACACGGGTGGCAGGATGTGCATCACCCAAATTGTGAGCGACGGGACAGACGTCTTCCCCAGCACCCCGGCAAAATGACAGGGCTGGGTGCGGCTGGGTGCAGGAAGGCAGCCCTGGGCAGCCACAGGAAAATGGTCTTGTTCCTCAGAGCACTCGGGGGGTGACAGTGTCCCTGGGCCACTAGGAACCAGCCACATGTCACCAGCCAGCTCATTTATCCATGCCATCCTTGGGGTGACAGGTCCACACTCCTCCTCTTCCTGTCCTGACACTTCCTCTGGAGTAGCACTGTGACTGTCACTCAGCAGGACTGTGACAGATGTATGGGGACATCAAAGCATCAAGCATGCCCCACATTCAGCTTCTGCTTTCTCCCAGTGCTGTCTTTGTTTTGTGCATCACAGGCTTGGTTTCACGTTGGGACCTGACCAATGTCCCAACAAGGTGGTGGGAAAAATTGGCTGTGGATGATGCTCTCCTAAGAAGTGTGTGTCTCAAACAGAAGTGCATGGGATTTATCAACATAAGCCCAGCTAAAAAACACACAACATGTTTGTTTCCAGCTAGTATGTCTATGATAAGCCATAGACTGTCACAAGAATAAAAAACGTAAGGATTGACATCAGTGAGTCCTATACAGCTAAAACTTTGCACAACACTGTGAACATGTACTGTGAAAAACACTGAACTACAAAAGAAGATAAAAAGAGCTAAACCAAGACCCATCCTCAGCTATCTTCTGTGAAAGGAGGCGTGGCTGGGAATTTCAGGTGCTGGGCAAATTGAAACCAGCATTTCAGACCAAACGACAAGCTTCTTGGTTTTTCTGCATGTAAATCAGATCCTTACATTATCTCAGTGTCATTTCATGGCTGAAAGCAATTCAGCAGCTATCAGCACAGCCAGACTGAAATTCAGCAGAACAGGATCTGAGCCCTTCAGCTTGTAATGATTAGATGGTTCTGTGGAAATGAATCTTACGAAAAAATGAAGTTCAGCAGAAAGTTGACAGTGTGTGAAGACCACAGAAGGGAGAGGAACTTTACAACTCAGCCTTCACATTTTCCACCTATAGGATTTCAACATTTGCTAAAGTTGTAGTAAGGGCAGCTTCTTCACAGTGCTCCCTCTGGGAAATATCACATTCAGCAATTCCTGAATTACAGTTTCTAATTATATTTTCACACTGTAATGCTGTCTGAAATGCAAATTTGATGACAGAATAATTCAATCCATATAAAATAATTACAAAATTACTGTTTCTCAACCCTCAACTCATACTCCCTGCTATTTAAGAAGATAAATTTAACAGCAGCAAAAGTACAGCCAAAACATAGTCTATTTTTTAAACTGTTATCTGACTATAACTGTCTGCATAGATTTTGGCTCACCATAGAAGATTATTTCACAAATATGACTACCAAAAACATTCCAGAGGTAGGATTTTTGTTGCTTTAGCTTGGAACAAACAGTCAGGTCAACTTTTATTTTGCATTCAGAGTACCCTACACATGGCATCTGTGTTTAATTGGAAAAGCAACTGTTGGCTAAAATGCCAAATCTCTACTGCAGCTCAGCTATCATTTAAACCAGTTGTTCCTAATGTTGACGCAGACATTAAATTAGCACAATGTAATAATTTTTAGCAGAATGGGAACCAACTTCTGCAATAAGTAATTTAAGATCCTGAAACTCCACACTGAAACATCAGTTCCCACTGACAACAGCCACCCTGTACAGAGGATTTTATTCCCCCCATGAATATTGCCTAAGCAGGAGCTAGGACCTTTAAAAAGACAGCAGAAATTGCATTCTGTTTGAAAAAAATCAAGGAGTAGTGTTCTGCATTGCAAGGGCTTTTTAGATTTTACTGTGATTCTGGCCTACATTTAGATTGTCATTGTCCATCAACTCAACCAGATCAACGTAGAGCACACTAAAGGCTTGAGTGTGTTATTATTATGAGGCTAGAGGCATCAACAGCTCACATCTGTTTTTGATTTCCCTGCTGCACCCAGTTGAGTGAGAAGTGACTTGAGGAGATCTCAGACATTGCTTTAGCCAAGGTCCTTCCTAAGGTGAAGTGCTCCAATTCCTCAGGAATTGCCAGTCTGCTCACCCTTCACCATGGACAAGGAGACTGTAGGAAGACATCATCCCTTTCTCATGTGTGTGCAAAGGGGGTAACATTTGCAAATGGCATGAAGGCTGATGGCAAGTAGGAGGGTCAGTCTAGACCCTGGAAGAAGGTGGATTGTTGCCAAGCCCACGTACATCTCGTGCTTTTTCTCTTTATGTCAGAGGATTCCAAGCCCAAGTAGGCTGGCAGTGTCACAGTTGTGACGTTGGGCAGAAGGTGAAGGATGGGCTCCAGCACCTTCCCCTCTCAGTGGTGGGAAGGAACCCACAGGCTGTTTGTCCTTTTCTCATGGTGGGTGGAAGCATGGCAGGGCAGAGACGGGGGGATGCTTGGCATTACATTGCCTGGCAGCTTCACACACTGCCAAGGTAAACCCGGCTGCTTGTCCAAAGGGTTTGGTGCAGAGCTGACCAGTGAAAATGAGAGCATGAAATCATCAAGCAGAGGCACACAGCCCCAGGATGACTTTCACACACCATTCCCTGCCCTCCTGAGCAGGGATGTGTGTCTCCAGTTGCAGACTCTGGCACTGCCTGTGAGCTGCCCACCTGCAACTCATTCCCATCTCTGGGGCAAAATGGGTGGAGCCTGGTGATGGGATGCCCAAAGCCCCCAAAGACTCATCGAGAGGGGACAGAGCTGTCACTCTGCCAAGTAGGACGCATCCCTGTGCAACCTCAGCAGCACTTACCAGCTTGCCCTATAACATTGCCTCTTGCCACAGCATGTCCAGGACCCTTCTGCTAAAATGTGAAGCAGTTTATCATCCTCTTCTCTGAGGTCAAGTTAGAGCCTATTCAAGACTTCCTCAGTATCACTAAAGAAAGATATGTCCATTCCATCTGGAGATGAGGAACCTATTTTTAAAGTATTTCTAACTGATAGCTCTTGAGCAAAAGTTGCATCAATTATTTTTCTCCTTACAGGTGTTCTCAAGGCATCAAATGCTACAGGACACTGTATTCAAGCCTAAATGAATGACATAAGCCTCAGCCCACACTGAGCATCATCACTCAGGTCAAGCCTGGGAGGTGATGGCAGCTACACATGGAATCAAATCCTGCAGACATGAGGGTGAATGACTTCTCTTGAATGGCAGGTGCCACTCAGCTCAGACCTGTCCCCATACTCCATGCCTTGGTCCCTCTGCAGACTTACCCCAGCAGTATAAGCTGGTGAACAAGCAGACCTCAGAGGGTGGTGGGCTGTATCGACCACCTCCCCCTGTCCTCCCCTCCTCTGGGGAGTCTGGAGAACTCACATGCAGATGGAGGGGGATGGACTGCCACGGGCTGAAACACAGCTCCCCACGGCAGCTGGAGAGCAGCCGTGCCCAGCCCAGCCCAGGCAGGTCACCTGGGCAAGGACGCCGAGAGCCCACTCACTCCCCATGGGAAGCCTGCTCATGGGGTGCCAACACCTCCGCCAACGCTGCGAGGCTCCTGTAAACCTTGGTTAAACTCACCTGTGAGGAGCCAGGCAAGATTCCTCATGCACTGGTGCAGTGGCATCAGGTGAAGTAATAAAGACAATCTGAAACATTTCAGCCCCCCTAACAATGATGTTTTAGGCACAAGAGTTGAGCTGGAAAGAACTGATGAGGTAACACCAAGTGAAATGGTTTAGACGTTTCAGATGCATTTATCCTTGTTCTCTGCTAAGAATGCCAAATGCAGTGAAACCCAGAGCATTAAGCCATAACTTCCTTAGAGAAGTGCCTTCAGTTTTAATGTCTGTCTTGGCTCTCTTTCTGAAACAGTTATGCTGCATTTGACAATATTAGGATAATTTTTATATATTTTTTAAAATCTTTTACTGCTCTGTGTCTTATATTGTTTTGTAGCTCCACATCGTTTTAGACCAGCAGCTGCTTTAGAGAATCATTTCCACTATCGATAAACCCTTTGAACTCCGGGAGGAAGGGAGCAGGAGTATATAATTAGAGAAGATAAGAAAGATCTAACATACTTTTCCAGGAAACAACGCACACGATGCTTCAGCTGTAATCTGTTCTTAAAACGAATCTGTATGTTCCCACACAAACAAACTCAGCCTGTGGCACTAAACTTCAGGAGCTCTGGGATCTCCTTCCCCACAACAGCCACCTCGGAGTAAGTGCAATACAGAAACAGACTCAAACTCCCTCTTGTTTTTACAAAAAGACCTAAATAGCATTTAATTTTTCAATCACTGTGGTGATTGAAAAATCATGCTGCTCATGCTGCAGTTCTTTTTTTAGCTATTCTAACTGCTGTCAATGCACAACAGAAAAAAAAAAAAAAAGAGAAAAAACAAGCCCTGTGTGTGTGCCTGCGAGAAAAAGGGTAAAAGCCCGTGTTACAACAATGCTGCTCTCTTGGCATATTTCAGATAATTTTACAGGAAGGTTTTGATTCTTTCCTCTGTAAACACGATACAGTGAAGAGTGCCGCGTGCCCCAGGAGAGGGGCAGAAAGCCCCGGGAGCGCGCAGGGTGCAGGGACTCCGCGTGAACAAAGATGATTTAAATGCTCGAACTTTGAGAGCTGGATTTTAAGCTGTTCCTGGCTGCATTGACTGCTGGCTTCCCCCTCCCTGGACACATTGGGTACAAACCCGCCTGAACCGGGCAGCTTTAAGAAACTACAAATTCCAACAGAGGCATAAAAACCACAATGCCTAAACATAATTTCTTTTAACTCCCGAATGCATTAGCCTAGGATTACTCACGTTCATTTATATTCCTAAAGTGTCAAATGAGAACGATATCATTTTATTCTCCTTTCATGGATCATTAATCTATATTTAACTCCGTTTTGCCGTCTGCACACAGAATTAGTAACTGGAAGCTGCTTTGCATTTATCTGATAGTGCTGGGCTTGTTCATCAAGGCAAACTTCCAGCCAAAACAAACAAGTGAAAAAAAAAATATCAGTCACTGATACAAGCTGCTTTCTATTCTATTTTTCTTTTAAGGAAAATAATCCAAACCTGATGAGAACATAAAGCAAATGGTTACCTCACACTGCAGAAATGCAAGTTTTTAATAGTCCATGCTCTGGCAGCCCCTGAGATTCGGCAGCGGCGGCGGCGGAGGCGGCGGGGATGACTCCAGCATCCACCGGCTTCTCCCACGGCTTTGACTGCGCGGCCGGGACCGCAGGCTCAGCCTCCAGCTGACGTCAAGGCGGCCGTCACATGGCCCGGCGCCGGCCCAGGGAGCACTGGTTGTCCTGGCAACCCCAGCACTGCTCCGAAATTATTTCAATAGGTCATCTGTCATACTGCGCGCACTTTGGAGCCATCACGGGCGCCCGGACAACCCAAACACCGCGGGCTTCCTGGAGCTGGCTGCGCCGGGGGCTGGTCCCATCGCCGACTCTCTCTTAACCCTGTCCCTGTAAGAAAACGCGTCTCTCTACCTCTTCCTCCTGCATCCCCAACCTCCGGCAGAAAAAAAGACTCTATACACCTGGTTTGCTCAAGCAAAGGGGCACAAGAGCTGCCCTCCGAGGGTGCTGGGGCACCTCAGGGATGTGCTGGCTGGCTAAAATTAGGGTCTTTCTAAATGACACACAGCTGAAGTTTTATTCATAGCCACAGAGACACATGCTTGGTCACCCACATCTCTGCCCAGATTCGGGGCGAGGCAGCAGTGGTCCGTGCTGTGGTGATGAGGAGCAGCAGCCGTGCAGGGCTGCAGCCTGGCCCCTAGAGCTGCCTGGCCAGCTCGGCTCGTGTCCCTTAGCCTCGGTGTCTGGTCCCTCTGCTAGCCTGCACATGATGCTTCTCCAGCTGCTCCCAGCTAAACATCACAGGAAGGGGGACAAGCAGTGCCTGTCTCCATCTGATTCCGACTCACCTGTGCAGCCTTATCCTGCAGGAAGAGACACAACACCAGTGTCTCAAATTTCCTTGTAACTCTAGCTAAAATCCACTCCTTCCTCCAAATTTCCCTTTTTTCTCTCTCTCCATTTCACCTTACCAGAGCCTCATAACATATGCATGCACCAGGAGTAGGACACAAGATGCTGGAGAAGGTAAAGACTTTGACTGAGAGATGCATGGAGGAAAGACAAAGTGTCAGCAATAAGAAAGTACTTCTGAGCTTATCTGAGTCAGTGATGGTTACTGACCAGTGCCCAGGATATGAAGTACCAGGAGCTGACCTCAATAGATGACTCTGGTGAAGGAGGAAGCAGATGTAAAGCCACATGGGATCTGCAAATACCAACACTGAGGCATCCCCAGCCAAAGTTGGCTTTGGCCCCTTCGCAAGAGATGAAAGAGAAAATACTAGAAATTAAAAAATAACCTGAGATGGGGTATAAAGGGGTTCTGGGGAGGCCTCCCCCCCATCTCCCCCCCAAGGCAGAAGGAGAATGGAAAGGACATGGAACTAGTGGGCAGTGGGAGGACCACTGAGCCCCACTGAGTCCTCTGCATCTCTCCCACTTGTGAGAGCAGCAGCTGTTTGGGATATTTAGCTGAACATCCGGTCTGGATGAGTGGACAGTGAGGTGGACAGAGAACTGTCTGAACAGCGGCACTCAGAAGGTTGTGGTCAGCAACACAGGGTCCAGTTGGAGGCCTGTAGCTCATGGTGTTCCCCAAGGGTCGATACTGGGTCCAGTATTGTCTAACTTATCCATCAATGACTTGGATGAAAGGGCGGATGCCTCCTCAGCAAGCTCACTGATGGCACAAAGCTGGGAGGAGCAGCCGATATCCCAGAGAGCTGTGCAGCCCTTCAGAAGGACCTCGGCAGGCTGGAGAGATGGGCAGGGAAGAACCATCTGAAATTCAACAAAGGCAAATGCAGGTCCTGCACCTGGGGAGGAATAACCCCAGGCACCAGTGCAGGATGGGGGCTGACCTGCTGGGAAGCAGCTTCGAGGAGAAGGATCTGGGGGTCCTGGTGGACAACAAAGTGTCCATGAGCCAGCAGTGTGCCCTTGGGGCCAAGAAGGCCAAAGGTATCCTGGGGTGATAGGAATAGTGTGGCCAGTAGGTCAAGTGAGGTGATCCTGCCCCTCTACTCAGCTCTAGTGAGGCCACACCTAAAGTTCTCTGTCCAGTTCTGGGCTCCTCAGTGCAAGAGAGACCTGGTGTTCCTGGAGTGGGTCCAGTGAAGGGATACAAAGATGATGAGGGGACTGGAACACCTCAGTTATGAGGAAAGGCTGAGGAAGCTGGGCCTGCATAGCCTGGAGAAAGGGAGACTGAGAGGGGACCTTATCAATGTCTATCAGTATCTGAAGGGAAGGTGTCAAGAGGATGGAGCCAGGCTCTTCTTCATGGTGCCAAGCAACAGGACAAGAGGCGATGGGCAGAAAATGATGCACAGCAAGTTCCACCTGAACATAAGGAAAAACGTCTTTACTCTGAGGGTGACCGAGCACTGTACCAGGCTCCCTGCCGTGGAGTCTCCTTCGCTGGAGATACTCAAAAGCCTTTTGGACACAATCCTGAGTGATGTGCTCTGGGGAGCCCTGCTTGAGCAGGAAAATTGAACTAGATGACCTTCAGTGGCCCCTTCTAATCATTCTGTGAGCCGATGATCAACAACAGCCAGTGCTGGTTTATGCAGCATTTAGGGAGTAGTGCATCTCCAGCAGTTTACCAACAACCTCTCCAGCACCGGCACTGCACTGAGGATTTCTTGGGCAGTTGGTGTTAGGGGGCAAAGCCCTCTGAGGTCCTGAGCTGCCCCCTGGGCCTCAGTGCAAAGCAGTGAAGAGGGCTCAAAGAGTTATTACAATAGAATAAGGCAGCCCCCACTGTCTAAAATTCTTGCCTTAAAAAGAAGATATTCACAATTAGCTAGGAAACTGTGACTGTTTAACAAAACAAGAATAATGTGATGAATTTTAAAAACCCCACTGATTACTACATGTGTTGCACATAATCCCACATATTAATCCAATATAGAAGGCTGAAACTTCATGTCAACACCCACCAATAAAATTGTATCATAACATACAGATGTATTCTTTCACTTAATGGCAATGTTTGTACAATACTACATAAAATTTGGGGTTGCAGTTTAAAAAGATATCACTCAACACTGTGTAGTGCATTCCTTTCTATTGGTCTGACAAAAATGTGTACACCTGAGAGAGATTTTAATGGTTAATTTTTATAGAAGCCTTTTCACAAAAGGGGACAATACAATACATGCATTTTGATGGTCACAGAACATTCAAAAAACCATTTTTCTGATTCCCTAAAGAGCTGGCAGAGACAGCCAGGCAGGATCACAGAATCATAGAATGGTTCAGGTTAGAAGGGACCTTAAAGAATATTTACTTTCAATCCCTCTGCCATGGGCAGAGACACCTTCCCCTAGACCAGGTTGCCCAAAGCCCCATCCAGTCCGGCCTTGAACACTTCCAGGAATGGGCCACCCACAACAACTTCTCTGGGCAACCTGTTTCAATGTCTCACCACCCTCACAGAGAATAATTTCTTCCTAATATCTAATCTCAGCCTGCCTTCTTTCAGTTTAAAGCCACTACCTCTTCTCCAGTCACTACATACCCTTGTAAAAAGTCCCTCTCCATCTTTCTTGTAAACCCCTTTGGGTACTGGAAGGCTGCTCTACAGTCTCCCCAGATCCTTCTCTTCTCCAGGCTGAACAATCCCAACTCTCACAGACCCTCAAGGACCTGTACCTGCTCTGCTCCTGTGTAAGTCTAGTCCTCCACACCTGCAGACACGTGGGTATGCAGAGCACCTTTGTCCTCCTGCATAAAAATAGCCCTTTCACTCACCTTTACAGCATATTTCTGCTACAGTACAAGAGCTTAGAGGAGTTTTTAAACCATGCACAGTGTTTATAAGGGGGTACTAATTATACATTGAGAGGGTTATAATTTTCAGCCAGTTGAAAGATGCTAACTGGAAAAAAAAAAGACCAATTCTCTGAAGAACATATGATAATGGCAGTGTAGAATTGGATGTTCCCAGTTCCCAAGGGTTGGCAGAGGTTCTCCTGCACCTCCCCAGTGATGTGGCCCCTCCACAGGGAGATTTTGTGAATTTCTGACTGAAATCCCTGCTTCTCCGCAGCACTTGCTGTAACTGTCAAAGCTTTCCAGGACTAGGGTCAAGGGAGACCTTACACCATGCAGACAGATGCAGAAATGAAAGCAACAGCATCTGTCCCTCAGAGAGCTGAAGTGTCCTGCTAGAAGTGGTAGAAAAACCTATATTCCCTGAATTAGCCTAATTTTTCCATGATAAAACCCCAAATATAAAAACGGTTTCCTCTGTAGTTTCAATCAACCAAGCAAGCTCAAAGCGATGAGACATGGGCACTGGCAGGAAAAACACTAAACAGATATTTTATGCAGAGAAGGACTTGTGCGTGATGGCTGATGAAGAACTCAACATGAGCCAGCAGTCTAGAAAGTTTAGTTGAAAGTAGTTTAGTTTAGAAAGCTTAGGGTTTTTTTAAAGTTTTTCGTAGTTTAGTTTAGTTTAGAAAGTTTAGTTTTAGCCGGCAGCCCGGAAAGCCAACTGAATCCTGGGCTGCATCAAAAGGAGCAAATTAGAGGAGAAATTAGGGGACTGAACAATCATCAACTATTTGAAGTGCAACAAGGGAAAGCACAGGATTCTGCACGTGGGATGGGGCAACCCAGGATATACAGACAGACTGGGGAATGAGAGGCTGGAAAGCAGCACCATAGAAAGGGACCTGGGGGTCCTGGTTGACAGAAAGTTGGATATGAGTCGGCACTGGATGATCTTTGGGGTTCCTTCCTACCCTTAATATTCTACAATTTAAAATCTGAAGCCTGCTGAGAAACAAATGCATTGCATCCATCTGGGACCATGATACAAAGGCACTCCTCCCCCTGCTACAAGAACATGATGCCTCATGGGGAAAGGTTTCTGTCGTGCATTTGGGACCACCTCCGTCCCTCCCACCCCTCTGAATCTGGGGCCCACAGAGGGCAGTACTACGGAACATGGGTTGGCTCCTTCATCCTTAGATGATGGACAGTCTGCCAGAACTTCACTGACTGCAGCAAGGTGCGTCACATGTATCATAATACACACACGGATATCTCTAATACCTAAACCTAGAACACACATGTGTCAGGACATGTGTAATAACTTACACATAAATGCAGTTCCACAAGGTAGGGCGCCATCCAGCTTTTCCTCCTGCATTTCTTTTGGCTCTACAGAGCTAACAATAGATAACATTTGTTTGCCCATAAAATGGAAGACACGCAGGGAGCAGAAACTCTATATGGGCTGATCTTTGAACCCACAGGACTAGATCTTCCCTGGCGTCAATCCCTGCTCTCAGGAAGGAGCCACGTCCATGCAAGCAGCTGAGAATCTACTCTTGGCTTTCCTCTTATCAAAACAACACTTAGAAAGTGTTTCATCTTGGAATCTTCCCTCAAACACTGACTACTTTTTACTGTTTTTAAAAATAAAAGGAAGAAAAAAGGCAAGTAGGCATGATTTTGATGTAATAAATATAAAGAACAAACCACATGTGTTTTGCTGGCCTCTGCAGCTTGCTGTTTGAAAGAGTGGATAATGTTTCCATTGGCATTGGTTACATAGATAAAAAAGAGACTGAAACAGGGCTCAGCAAACTTGTCATGTTGACTTTTGCTCTTGTAGGAAAACAACATGGAAAAAAACCCACAGGAAAAGACATTTTAGTTTTGATACAGCTGACATGGCACTACTAGCACAGGGGGTTTTGAAACAAAAACGAGAAGAGAAAGTGGTTCAGCCCACCCTGTTCACTGATGGTGGCTCAGTGAAAGAGTTACTGTTTGAGTCAAATCAGGTGGAAGATGGTTTCCCAGGAATGCAGCACTGTAAGAAGATCCTACACTCTCCATATATCTGTCATGACTCTTTACTGCCACTAATTCCTGCTCCCAGGGAGGGTGGAAGATTCTGCTTTCCAAAGCAATAATTTTTTTTTCCTGTACAACACCAGTGGCTTTGGGGATGCCCCCAGCATCCTTCCTAATGGTGAGAAGAGCCCCCAGACTGAAGAGAGACTCTGGGAGGGTGTAAGCATCAGCAGCGAGGACCTGGTCCCAACAAAGGCCTCTGATGGCTGCTGCTGAGGTGTGGGAAAAGCTCTTTCAGTGTGACTTGCCTTTTTGTGGCATATTTTGTAGAAAGGATCACTTGGTCTACAAAAACTTTTCTGACATTTGAGCCCAAATAATGCCATCATCTATCCTTAGGCAGTATTGCAGTGATTGTTTTTACTGCTGAGATAGGCAACAGCTTCTCACATGATGTTTTAAAAGTTTTGCTTGCACCTGTTTCCTCATAGGAACTGATCACTTTTGGGGCTTGTGCATCCCTCCTCCACCTCCTCCCCTATGCCAATGTCTCCACATGCTCTCCTTTCTCTATTCTTTCTCCTGGATTTCCCTTGCAATGCCCTCAGCTTCACTCTGGGAAACTCCCTCACCTTCACTTTAGATGGGAAAAGCATCTTGAACCATGAGTAAGATAAAACTCACTTTCTGCCACCTTGCACATCTTCCAGGACAACATCTACTCCAGCAGCTAAAAGGACACATTCCCTGGCCCAGAGATCAGATGTCATAGCACCACTGGAGCCTGCAGCGACAAACCTCTCCCCCGAGAGGGTGGCCGCATCCTCTTCCTCCTGTTGTGAAGAACCTCAAGCCTCTGCTCTTCCCTAAACCACAGCCAGGACAGTGAGAGGAGTTGAGGTTGGCTACCACAACAATCATTTAGCCTCTGAGCAGTAGCAATTGTGCAGGATTAGAAACACCCTTGTAGGAATCCCATCTCACTGGCACAGAAATACCAGGAGACCAGCTCAAAAACTTAAGATACTAGATAAAATAGGAAATATTCTTAGCTGGAAAAAAATTCCCATCATCTAACAATCACAATCAGTGCCTCCTAAGGGACCAGCCAGAAGACTGATTTTCCTGCTGGATGTGGATGCTTTCCATTAATTGATACACTTGAATTGTGTGTCCTTATCTAGAAGCCAAACTGAAAGAAAACAAGGAAAAGTAATTTGGATCAAACAAGAATTGATTACGTGGCAACATGCAGGGAAAAAAATGCACTTTGGGTCAAAGAAAGCATTTAGGGCATTTTAAAACAAGCCAAGGATATTTGGAAACAAAGGTCTTCATCTGCACTGGGACTTCAGCAAAGACCTGTGTGGGCAGGAGGGGCCACCACTGCTTGTCCTGCTGGTTGTCACCCTCCCTCATCCTTGAGGCCTGTTTGGCTGGGAAGCACAGACCACCCCTCTCCTCTCTGACATTTGTACGGTCTAACCTAACCTAACTCATTTGGACTGAATTTGCTGATTGTTTGCAATGCCTGAAAGCAGCACTTTCTGGAGAATAATTGATTTACCAATTTTTCATCCAGACCGAAATAATATTTCAGGTAGCGAATTACCCCCTGAGCCCTCTTTCCAGGATCTCTGTGGTCTCAGAAAAACATTTTCTAATTGTCTGGCTCTTCTGCCTCTCCTCCTTACTGTGTGGAAGTCACATCTGAGCCGCAGAGATATTAAGATCCTGACCCAAAGTCATCTAAGCACATGGATAACCTTACGCCGGCTGGGATGTTACACGTGTGCTTAAGTATTTGCTGGATGAGAGCCCAAGTGCCTGACAGCATCGTGGAAACCAACCGTGCACACAGCGATAGTGGTGCAGAAAAACAAAGAAACAAGATAGAAATACCCTTTTGCTCCCAAAGAAATCTTTTGCCAATAAGGAGAATGGAACAGAAATCAGTAACAAGAATTCAGTCATATGTATTTTAGTCCCACCTATATTGAAAAGGAACCTTTCCAGTTTTTAAAAAATTGTTTGCAGCGTTAATCACATCTGGAAAATTTCGAATGGTTTGGTTTTTTTCTTACTTTTCTATTCCTGTGCTTTCACTCTCTCTTTTTCTTCCCCCTTTCCCTGAGTTGCTGCTGGTCATTTCTGTGTAGTTTATCTTATCTGAGTAGCTGCTAGTATTTAATTTGTAATAGTAAATCACCAGCCACCAGCCTGCAGTTCCACATGGAAATACTCTATCACACTTCTGTTAAATATACTAGTTTGTAAATAGCCCAATTTATGAAAAGGTGAATTTCAGCACACCTTTGACACGGTGTTTCACTGCCTGCCCTCAGAAATGAGAGCATGATGTTACCCTTCCTTCATGGAGACACGGTACCAGCGCTTCCCATGGCTCTGAAGCCCTTGGGACCATATCAGCTCTTGGCATTGGAAACCTGTTTTCCTCTCCAGAGGATGGTGGTGTTTTGCAGCCCACTCCCAGGAGCCCAGATGGTGCCTGGGTGTGCACCCTTATAAAGAAGGCTTCTGCCTGCACATCTTCTCCAAAAGAACCTGAGGGATGTGGGGCCTTTGGGCTGTACTGGTCACTGCCAGCCTCCTCCTCACCCAGCCCCAGACTGCCACCCAGACATCATCTTGCCATGAGGAAAATCTCCCCTGGGTTGAATTGGTACACAATAAACAACCCATTCTGCTTCAATTCTCTGCCAGTCCTGACCCAGACATTTCTGTGTCCCTCCCAGTCACCCAGCACCTCCCCAGCAGCTAATCTCTGCTCCTCAATGCTAGATGGGTAAACTCTAAATTGCCTGCTTTGCCTGGCTTTTTATCAGTGGGCAGGCAGGGGTCAGAATGGAACAAAAGGTCATTTCAGAATGCTCTGGAGTTTTGCTCTTCAGAATGCAACTCACTGTCCTTGCACACGTTGTTACACAGCGTCTCTGGCATCCGCTTCCTTAACTTCTTCCTCCACAGATAATGTGGAAAGGTTTCCTAGTGTTAGTAGCTGCTGAAGAGATAGGAATGAAAGCATTTTTGGCATCTGTTTTCTGGCTTACACCCAGTGTCTTTGCCCTTTCCTCGATCACATACACATTTCTCCTTTCTCCCCTTGATATCCAAAAGGTAAGTGGTGATAAATTTGTCATACATTTCCTGAACACAGGAGCAGGAGCCAGAGAAGCTATCGTGCTGGGACGCAGACCATCCCTACTGCTTCAGCACCCACTCTGCCCAAGCTGAGAGGAAGGACCTGGCCGTGCCTGATCAGCAACTCCAACAGCAGTGGCCAACTGCATCCCTCTGCCATCCCATTTCTCACTTTTTCCTTTTCCAGCACCTGCTGCTGGTGCCTGCCTGTTCTGTCTCTGACCCTGCTTTGAGGAGGATGGATGTGTGGACACCAGTGAGGCACATACCTGCAGTGTGAGCTCACAGCAACTGCCCGAAGGCAAACGCACAAGTTTTCATACCACAGGCTCTGCAGCCCTGGCACAGCCTGGCACTGCAACAAGAGGAGGGCATGGAGCAGCGGGAGTGACTACTGCATGGCCAGGCATCTGTGGTAGCAACAAACCCAAAAGCTGTCAGTCTCTGGGCAGATGAGAGCAGAATAGCCTCTCTCTAATCATCTTCCACTCCTTCCCCACAGGTGATGACAAACATGGAGTCTGTTAGGACTCCAGACACTAAGCCAAATGTTTGAGACCTTTCCAGTCTCCAGTTGGTGTTTGCAGACCTGATGCTATGGTGTGCTGTCCCCACATAAAAGCAATCCTGCATGTAAGGCAACTCCATGGCTGGACCCCACAGATAAACAGGCAGACCTGCTCTGAGCCCAACAGTGCTTTATGTGAACTGGATTGTAAAGGCAGATTCCCACAAATCAACTCAATCAGTTTTTCTGTTGACTTGGTGGACTCCCTGGGTATGCATGCACACATGGTTCTTCACAGGCAGGTATGAGCTCACTCTGCCCCTGGTTTGAATTGACTGGAAACCACATGAGTATGGTTTACACAGAAAAAAATCCACCAAAACCAAGCAAAGAAGGCAGCCACACTTAGGCAATATTTGGTTGCTGCAGAGCACAAGTAAGATGGAATTGACAACTGCCTGCTAGAAACATGTAGAAATACCCCAAGAATAAAACAAAAACAACCTAGGAACAGCCAAATTCTCTAAGATCCAGTTACCAATATTGCTGCATTTATGGCTCCTATCTGTCTTTTACAGGAACTAAGAACTGTGTTGTCCTTTGAGTGAAAGGCCTCATTGCATGAAGTACCTTCCTGTTCTTGGTAGGAATGACCCTGTCCAGACACAACAGATGTCCCTGGACTCCTCATCAGGAGTGAAAACTATGGCTGCTTTCCCACATTATCTCTGAGTGGGACAGTCGCCCAGTTGTGTTAAATCCCAGCAACCAAACTCATCAAAACAAAACAAACCAGAGCAAAAGCGAAGCTGTCACTGACATGAGAGGGACACAACTTCAGTAAGCCAGATGACAAGCCACGGCTGGACACTGCAGATCCAGGCCTCGCCTTCACCCCCTCATCAGTGTTGCCAAGAGCAGCATTTTCCAGCTGGTGTACCCTGTTTTTTTCTTCAGGAGGTGAATGCCACCCCAGTTTGAGGATGGCTTCCAGGCTACAAATGCATTAACCTTTTAAGAAGATGCAAAGACAAGATAAATATGGGTAGATGCAAGAATATCTGTTCCTGACTCACTGAGTCTGAGCACTGCTGTCACTCAGTCCTGCTCAACCTCCTCTCCCAGGTGGTCACAGACCCTCCAAGGCATTAAGTGGCACCTGTTTGCTCCTTCACAGTCCTTCTCCTTCCCTGCCCCAGTCCCTGGAGACTCGTCATGGGGCTGGAGAGCAAAGCCCTGTGCTCTCCAGGGCTGTGCAAGGTGTTAGAGCTGCATGTTTTATCTGCTTCAGAAAGATTTAAATAGGAGAGTGAAATTTTAGTAATGCTGAATTTGATGAAACATTACCCAAAACTGGTGAAAAAGAGATTGAAAATTTTGAAATGCATTGAATAAGAACTGTCCCAAAACAATGTTAACTTTGCAAATGAAACTCACCCAAGTACTTAAATGCTGTAAGCCAGCCCAGCAGGACAAGAACAGAGAGGAGTTATTATGCAGAGAAAGAGTGACATCCAAGTTAATCTGGGTATAGTCCCAAAACAAATTTAATCCTTCATCTCAATTTGCGGTACCACAGGACAATGAACAGAGGGGCAAAGATAGGATAGCTAATCAGACTTAGAATATGGGGATGAATATTAATGGAATAACATTTGAAGGCTTTTAATGTGTTTGAATCAAAAGAACAGATGATCTGTGTCTAAGAATCACAGAATAATGAAAGAGCTGGCAAATTAAATGATAAGTCTGGCAGCAAGTGTTTCTAACAAGTAATTCTAGTTCAGTCTGTCTCTAATAAAAGGACTGTAATTCTCACGAATATGGGTCCCTTTATCTGGTCTATGTAGCATAAAAAGCATAAAGTCAAATTTTAAGGGAGGAACAAACACAGAGGAAGAGCATACAAGCCCATATCTTTATGAAACAGATGCATTCAGCTTAGCTAATATCTGCTGTTGATAAAAGGATTTTACTGGCCAAAGGCAATGTTATTTACCTAGACTCCACTAAACCACTCAACATGGACAATATGGGTAAGTATTAGAAAAAACAGAGACTATGCAAGCTACAAGAAATGTAACGTGAGGAGGAACTGGGCAGTGGACAACAACTTCCTGAACCTGGAGCAGGCTGGCAGGTGGACAATGGCAGAGCTCCTCAAGGGCGGAACCTGGGAATGCTCTAATTTATAATGGCACAAAAAGCAATATTTTGCTGGTGAAATACGGTGATGAAGATGTTGCCTACATGCAAGATGATCACAGTGTCAGAGGAGAAAAACAGGATAGACAGACAAACTCAAACTAGGAAGGAGCAGAGATGCTTGAGGAGTGGGAAGCCTCCCTGGCAGGAGGAAACAAAGGTATTTCTTAGCTCTGCTCCCTTCTGCTCTGGTCAGACTGGATGAGCTAAAAAACATTTTGCAAAAAGGCATGGAGGGTATGGAGCACTAGCCATCACTAAGCACATCCTGCTTATCCTATGGATACTTCCCTGAGGACACAAGGGAGGCGATGACATATTTCCCCTTTCATCCTACTGCTGGGTTGGTTAGACTTGACTCAAAACTTTCCTTTTCAAGATATATGTTTGGCAAAGAGCAGTGGCTCCTTGAAACTATAGTCCACAATAAAAGGGAGACACAGTTCAGGCATTTTATTTCTCTTAACTGCTTGCATATTTGTCTGCATCTCTTTTGAATTGTTTTACCAAAAGGTACGTCTGTTCTGGAAAAAAGGCACGAATCATTCCTAAAAGGCAAAAAAACCAAGTTCCCCTATGCTGGTAGTTAGTCACCGTTTTGAACTGTTGTCACACAACTTTTCATAACTAGGCAATGCAAAAACAAAAACAATATAAAATAAGCCTGGATTTCTCTCTTGGAAATTCTCTGTTGGAAGATGAATTGGATGAGGCAGATTTTCACATTGCCAAGGGGCAATTTTAGAGGATTTTAAGGTCTTTGGTGGATTAGCAACAATAAACACAAAGCAGTTAAACTGTGGGTACACAGTAAATGGCATTTACACACCAGAGAAAGTCAGTGCCCCCATGACACTGGCAGGACGGGACTAGATCAAGGTAGCTGGTTGAAAGAAAGAGGGTAGGCCAAAATGAAGGGGAAAAGTTATTGCCTTGCCTTTTCATGAGCATTGCCTTTGATTTTTATAACAACAAGCAAAATAAGTCATTAGAAATATATCTAAAATTAAAATAATGCCAGTAAAGGCAACAGTGGAAGCTCCTAGGATAAGTAGGAACTGATTCCTACTACTGGTTGAAATAAGTCTAATTTGCTATGAAAGGGGGCAAAGCGAACACCTAATTTCCTCTAGAGTCAGGTCTATGGCCCCTATGCTCCCTACCACAGTGACCCCAGACCTGCTCCATGTCCCAAATAATTTTTCACCACAAGGCTCCCAAGCCTCCTTCACATCTGCAGACAGCTCCAGAAACCTTCCAGTTCCTCCATTTTGCTTCTGAGCTACCTCTGTGGGGCACCCAGCTCACCCCCAGGGTCCATAGGTCAGCCATGCTCTGACTTAGCCTCCTGCTACTTCACATTGATGGTTTTGGATGTTAGGTGGACATGGACATGGACATGGGTAATGGTAGTAATGGTAGGCTTCATCACGTGCTGCACGGCTGGTTTAGTAGTATGTCTGAATTGATTAAACTGCATAAAGAAGGCCTGAAGTCTCTCTGTGTATTGTTGGGTGGAAGATTGTTAATTTTGATTTCTGTTATAAGCTATTAGTTTTCACAAAATACAGAAGAACTTGTATTTTCAGGGCAGGTTTCCCCAGAAGGGACACTTCTGCCAGTCTGACTGGATTTGGGCAATGGTTTCAAAAACTGCTTGGGGGGCACAGAGAGACAAGAGATGAAGATATGCTCAAAGAGACAGAATTCTCAAAGAAATCCCATTTTAACTGCCAAGCAGGGCAAAAGGAGCCATCTTCTGCTCCTGCTAATATACAGCAGAGCAGATCCTGGACGTGGCACCCAGTCTGGCATACTGCCCTGGCAAAAGGCAACCCCCAGGCCACACTCCTCTTCTGCAGCTTTACTCATGCTAGGAGTCCTACAGGAGCTCACATAATCTAAAGGTTCTGTGAAACAAGTCTCACAGTGCCAAAATTATGGAAACTGGCAAGTTGGCAAGAAAAACGTGAATCTTCCAGAGGGATACAGCATTTTCAACAGCAGGGCAATAAACCAAAGGCAGAGACTTTTACAAGAGCCGTCTACATCCTGGGCTACCCTGCATGCTGGGAAAACTATTGGCCTAATTTTGTCCCTTGTGCGTAGCGACTCTGGAAGCCCTTAATAATTGTGGTGGATTGACCAAAGGAAGTTAATTCCATCCTAGTCAGACACAGTATAACCACTCTGGAACTAGGATGGACACCACTGGGGCATGCACCCTGCTGCACGTCCCTGGGCTACCCTCTGGCATGAACCATACTCCCAGGGAGTACATCAAGCCTCTGTCAAGCATGGAGAAAAAATTCTCATGTTGTCTGGGTCTCTCTTCAAGGCAAAGTTCCTAAGTTTCAGGTGGTTTTGCTGCACTCAAAAGCTATGGCATCTTGGCATCTTGCACAAGTTTGTCATTTAACCCCCACTGAAAGAGGCAAGAGGCAATGTAAATGGAAAAGTTGTTTGTAGTTTTAACAGCTTTCCAGGCAAATAATCTTCCTCACTTTGGTGGCTATTTTCATCTTTGGCTCAGGGGATTTTTCTGCAAATGTCTCCTGATCAATGGATGTGGAACTTGTGTTGAGCTCAACTTGTGCTGAGCTATTCCACCCCCTTCATCGTCAAGTTAAAGCTTAACAGTTCCTGCCACTTTCTCTCCAAATAATGTACAACCCAATTTAATTGGGTCGCAGCACAGGTAACAGATTTGCAAACCTTCTGGGATGGACCTCACAGTTCTCTGCTTCTGTTCATCTGCTGCCCCTGCACGGAGAGCTAGCCCAGCTAAACCAACACCAGCACTGCGACTTGGGTTGGAGAGCATTCCTGCCTGTCCTGTGTGTGCTGAGATTAGCTCGCACTGTATCCTACTAAACAGGAGGTCTAGTGACACTCCAGAATTTAGGGCTTGTAGGATAAACTACATCAGAAGTCTGGAAAAGTCTAATATTCACTATCGCCAAAGCTGTCTCTGTTTCTGGCTCTGTTCTGNAAAAAAAAAAAAAAAAAAAAAAAGTGAATCTATCATCTGCAGCCCCATTCCTGCTTATGTGAGTATAAGCAAGGAGTAACTCGGCCCAGATCACGGGAGGTTCCCTGGAGTACCAAAAAGCAGCCGGATCCAGGACAGACTTACATTGCATCACATGGAACAAGGGCTGAACAGGACTAAAACCAGTAGACTTTGAAGGCCCCTGCTCCCTTCACATTATGATACATGACCCTTACTGTGGAATAGGGGAAAATACACCAAAGCATTAAGCAGGGCAGTTATTTCCATTAGTGGTACCACCAGAGACCCTGTTACAGAAATGCAACATAATTGTAATGCAGCTCCTACCTTCTGCCAGAGCCTTCAACACGCAGAGCTAATTCCTTCTCTTACTGGGTTTTCTACCCAGTGAAGCTTGTCCAGATGTAATCAATAGAGGGATGAAAGACTGTTCTGGGACAGCAACACAGCTGTTGCAAGGCATAACGCTTCTCTGAAGAGATTCATACCCAAAGCCAAAAACAACCCTGAGAGAGCACTTCAAGACACCTGAGAAGGATGTTGCTCCCTCTGAATACTTTACATCTGTGGTGGTTCAGAGTACAGACCCTGCAAGTCAGACCCTGATTTCAGTAAATGAATTATATCAGAGGTTAGTAGTAAAGTCCCAGTGATATTTATGAGAGACTTCTTTACATGAACAAGCCTGAAACATTTGGAAACGATTTGTTTTTTCAGACACATACTGCTTAGTTCACCATCGTTAGAGACAGATTTTGGACCGAGAAGTGTGGAAATGTATCCAGAGTCAGACTGTTAAAAATGTTTCAGGCCAACTCCACTGTGCTGATATACTTAACAAGTTCAGGAGGCTGGGACTTGTTTTCAGCGAGTGTGTGACCAGCGCTGCAGACATCCCAGACATACTGGGACAGGCAGGTCTGGAATCCCCCTCCCAGTGGCCTTGACCCTACTGAAAGTTTACCTACACTGCAAAGCATTGGGTATCTATTTCTATTTCTATTTCTATTTCTATTTCTATTTCTATTTCTATTTCTATTTCTATTTCTATTTCTATTTCTATTTCTATTATTTCTATTTCTAACCCTCCCACCATGCCTTTTAAAACCCCTCCTTGTTATTATTTTGAGTACTAATCAGAAGTAGACCTGTATCCTTTCCAACAAGAAGCAAGCCCTGAGCAATATATCCCAGGAAGAAAAGGTGCCAGCAGCTGTCACAGGAGCAGGAGGGCAGGAAGGATGACACATAACCCCACACACTTGTAGCCTGTGCAGCTGAGGGGTGTATGGGACACAAGTGCCCAGCCTAGCCCACCCAGCATCATTGCAAACAGTGATGGGAAATGAGTGAGTCCCCCTGCCCAGGTCTCTGACCAGTCTGTTCCTTCACCCAGAGGCCAGTACCCAAATATGAAGAATGGCCTACTGCACCCTGGGGAGGTCCCATATCCTGAACTAGCCTCTGTGTGAAAGGGGTCCTGCATAACCTTTTTAACTGCTTTGCAGTAAAATGTTTCCTCTTTAAACACAAAACATCAAGATTTAAGTTAAATTCTAGGAACATTTTCTAAGTTGATATCGGCTTAATAACTGTCAGGAGCAGGGATGTACTGCCAATATCAGCTAACTCTGAGGATGGGGACGGAGAGCTGGGCTGTGACTGAGAACTGGGAGGTGGGATGCCCAGGACGAGCAGCCCGGAGAAGCAGGAGGAGGAAAAGGAGGAGAAGGAGGATGATCCAAGTTTGCTAAAGAAAGTCTTGCTCCAGCAGGGATCATGGCATCAGAGAGAGTTCCTGGTTGGGGGTGGTTTTCAAAAGCTGTTTCAAGACCTGGAGGCACTTTTCTTCTCACTCAGCCTGTGTTGGCACACAAAAACACTTCTGGTGCATTCAGGCACTGACACGATGATTTGAGAACCTGGTTTCACATATTTGCAGCCCTTCAGGAGACACATCCTGCTACTTGTGCCTGTTCACACTTCTGCTGGTGCTGCCAGTGGCAGCTCGGGAGAGCTGTCCCCAGCAGCCTCCCTTAATCTGCTG
Organism: Edolisoma coerulescens; assembly: GCA_013397115.1. NCBI lineage: Eukaryota > Metazoa > Chordata > Aves > Passeriformes > Campephagidae > Edolisoma > Edolisoma coerulescens. The sequence continues at coordinate 1,347,001 of VWZW01004700.1, read as the reverse complement.
TCTGAGCACTTAATCGCTGACTTACAGCAGTGCTTGGGACGTGAGTGGCAGGAGCCTTTACAAAGGTTTCCCAGCCACTGCCAGCTGCCCTGCAAGATGCCCGGCCTTATGTCTGCTTATTTTATATCATTTAGCTGGCTGGGAACAGCCCCCACTCGAGCAATGAGGACCAAACCTCTTAATTACCATAAAGTGAAAAGCTGGGAAACTGGATGGCAATGAGGAGCACAGTGCCAGGATTCCCCGTGAACTACCCCTCCCCCCTTATACACGGAGCTGGGAACACAATCAGCCTCACATTTTGCAACAATATGAGTAAAAACAGCTTAAAAAATCTTGCAAGTGTCAGAACTCTTGCACTGTAACGCCTAATCCAGCAGTCCCTGCAGCCAGCGTCAGTCTTTCCAGTGATATTAAAAGTTGTTGGACAAGGGCCTAAGTGACTAACAAGTACAATATTTGAAATAGAGGCGTGGGGCATATTTGCAGCAATATGAAAAGAACCCCTATTCAATCTCTATTCAGTAATTAACTTTAAAATATGTCTATTGTCACTAAGTGTTTCGCAAACATGCTGAGTCTGTAGTAGAGAACCAAAACCATCCCATTTATGAGCCAAAAAAGTTTATCTGTGTCACTGTTGTACCAGGATCGGTGAGAAACTACACTGATTCCAGTTCCAGAAGAAAAGGAATTTTTTATTTAATTTACAAACAGGTTTTATATGTTAGTTCTCTAGAGTGGCACAAGGCCGTTGGTCCCTGACCATCCAGCTCTTTAGAATGATTGGTTAGATCTCACAGGACCTACTTCAAAAACATTTCTCTGGTCAGTATGGCAACAACCTGCACCTGCAAGATCAGGAAGATAGTTTACAGGAACTCCTAACTGCCTTTCAGCCAGTGTCCCTGAGAAAGTAAAGACTTTCTCACAGACAGAGGCAGAAAGCTGGAAAATCTCTGCAACCCAGCTTTCGGCGTCCACATATCTGAACATAGGTGAGGCATGCAGAGAAAAGGAAATGAGTATTTCTGCAAATACATTAAAATAAAAAGAAATCAATTGTTGTGAACATAGGAGGGGCTGTACAAAGTCAGAGAATGTGTAATGACAAATCCTACTAAAAATCCTGAATTTGGCATCCCTTCAGTCTAGAACCACCATAACTTAGATTTTTTTTCAAGATCTTCAAGTGTCAGAGCTCACCAATAATAGTCTGAAATTACTTTTAATTATATGAATATATAACCATGTAACTATATACAATATGCTTAATCACAGCCCCTAAAGCCCATATCCTAAGGCTACACATGAACCTAAGCAAGGTGCCTCAGCCCCTGCTACAGTCACAGAGGAGACAAAGGTGCCTGCAGGGAGTGGTTTGTCCCTTTCCAGTGAAGTTAAAGGTATTTTGACTTCTTCTGTGCTCTGTGTATGTCACAAGACACACAGAAACCAGTATGAGGTCACCAGGGCCTTCGGAATGACCCCCCTGTCCCCTTACAAAGAGCACAACCATCTGTTTGCTGCTGGGGAGCCAAATGAGGGGTCTGGTGGCTGCAGAGGAGATGATGGCTGTGACAAAGGAAACATCATCCCTGGATTGCTGAGGCCAGGCAGGATTGCCAAGACACAGAGTCTCCCAGGAGACAGGGATGTCCTCCCCAATGCATTGGTGTGGAGTGGCAGGGCAGTGGCTGGATCAGTGGAAGCTGAGGGCTCCTGTTGGGGCTGCAGGGGCTGTGGGGGCTTCAGGCTTGGCAGAGGGACACCTGCTCTGGCAGGATGCCACAGCACCATGTGAAGGAGCAACAGACTACGTGTCTTTGCACTGGACTTCATGCTTTATCAGGAAATGGCAGGTTTTGTAATCAATGTGTTTCCATAAAACATCATAGAATATGGCTGTGTTTTCACTGGGTCTTTATGACGGAGCAGGCACCACATCTTCTGTATTTAAGAGCAATCCCTGCTTTGTTTCTGTGCTGACACTACAGTTTGAAAGCCTCTGGAGACCATTTTTAGGGCTCTGACTTACACTGTGGGCACTCCTGCAGCATCAGGTTACCAGCAGTATCTCACCAGGCAGCAGACTCCTATGAGCCCTCCCCAAGAAAATGAGACTCCTGTAACACTGTGTGAAGCTGCATGAGGACATCAGGAGCTGGAGCTATAGCTCTCTCCTATGAACTCTCACAGAGTTTTCAAATCCTGATCTTGTTAACTCTTGTATTTCCTAGAAGCTGGCATCCCTATACTTCTGAGCAGACAAGGTCAGGAGGGAGATGAATGCAAATTTCCTCCTGTTTTTTTCATGAGCTCAGTGGCAAAATTAAACAAAGAATTTTAATGTGCTGGTCAACAAACAGTCAGATCTCTGCAAATAGCCAATTCTAAGGATTTCCATGACCTTGGAGTATTTAAAGATCAACTGGGCATAAAATACATAAATTATCTATATAGTTTAGTCAATATCTATTTTATTCATTTCCTGGGCTCGGTGCTGAGGGTTCATAAGTGAAAGCCCCATGCATCCGTTTTCCCAGGCCTTTGAGCTGCTCCTGTACTAGCAGAGCTCTGAGAGCAGGCAAAGTGGAGCAGGCCCAGAGAGAAGAAGGGTTTGTGTGACAGCTCCTGAGCCAGGAGGTCTCAGTACTGTGTGCTCTCAGACAGAGATGGACCAAACTGGACAGACAGAAGAAGTTCCAGGACCTCCACTTTCCTGCAGTCACTCAGCCTCTGCACACCTTCATGGAGTGACTGTGAGGACAAGAACAGGACTGAAGTCTTTCATGGAGAAGAGCCCATGTTCTCTGAGCAGCAGATGCTCAGTGGGGCCCACAGGGGTCCGTGAGGCCTCTGGCAATGCACGTTTACCTGGCACAACTGATAGTGCAAATGCAAAAAACTCAGATGCTGGAGTACCTCCAGCATCTTCCAGACTGGGGCAGCCTAAGAGTAGTCTGGAGAACCTAAACTGTGGATTCAGGTGTCCACTTCCCAGCTAGGGACTACTTCAAATTATTTTCATAGGTTTGGACCTTGGTTTTAATGAAATAAATTCTGCCTGAGAGAGAGCATAAGGAAGACAATGCTAACGAGGCAGGGACTGAGGCTGCCTGCTCTATGCTCCAAGGATCTTCTGTCCCCAGGGAGAATCCACCAGTCCTCATTTTGGCACTCCTGCATGCCCCTAAAGCACAAACCCAAAGCTTGGCCTCATGCTATAGGTACTCCATATCAAGAAGGTCCTCCTGCTTCATTCACCCAGGTTCATCCTTGTCTCTTGCAAGAACAACTCCACAATGGCTCCTCACCTCTTGCCTTTCTGTGAGTCTCCTGGTTGCAGGCACCGGACAGATGCCAAAAGAGCTGAGGAAAGGTGTCTCTGGAAGAGCTAGAGCAGCGCTGTCATTCTCAAGGACAGACCAGAGTGTTTATATTTGTTCCTCAGTCTTACTCTGCTTGGAAACACAATTTTCCTAACCAGAGCTATTCCTGTGGCACCTGAAAGGTAGGAGGTCACTGTTAGGAGGTAACTGATGTCCTCTGCCACCATTGGTGTGAGAAGCTGTGGGGTCTGTACAGATCTGAGATCTGTGACACTGTCCTGTCTGGCCGTCGGAGGTTGTCAGAAGAGAGTTCTCCCATCAGATTTTCATTTTTTTGTTAATCAGCTGTGTTATAGAGGAAAAAGACTCAAATGAGATGAATACTTTGCTAGCTCAAGTGGTATTAAATCCATGTGCACACTATTTGTAGGACAGGTGCACATTCAGTTGGATGACTTTTGAGTGCATGTAACACATACACAGCTCTTGCCCATGTGTGGATGCCGAAAGCTGACTTGCAGAGAGATTTTCCAGCTTTCTGCCTCTGTCTGTGAGAAAGTCTTTACTTTCTCACGGACACTGGCTGAAAGGCAGTTAGGAGTTCCTGTAAACTATCTTCCTGATCTTGCAGGTGCAGGTTGTTGCCATACTGACCAGAGAAATGTTTTTGAAGTAGGTCCTGTGAGATCTAACCAATCATTCTAAAGAGCTGGATGGTCAGGGACCAAGCCTTGTGCCACTCTAGAGAACTAACATATAAACCAGTTTGTAAAATTAAATAAAGATGCCTTTTCTTCTGGAACTGGAGTCAGTGTCGTTTCTCACCAATCCTGCTACAAGCAGCAACACCCATGAATTACATAAAAACACAAAAATAGGCAAGAGGTCACAAGTTTTTAATTGTCACATCTCAGCATCCACCTGTAAGAGTCATAAAAATGCCATGGATTTTCTTCCAGAAGAGTCACTGTGTATTCATCTGTTGTGCTGCAAACTTAACAAAGCCCTTCCTCAGCATCACTTCAAGGGTTTGCTCTGAAGAGGTCTGCAATGCCCTCAAGTGACCGGGCTGGATTTCCCATCATTGGAGCTCTAGTGAACCTGGTATGGGCCACTGTAAAAAGGCAGGAATGGTGTCATGGTGTCAGAGGGGGACCACAGGGCAAAGCCCACACATCGGGCAAGAGGCCCTGAACCTGAAACTTCTAACAAAAGAGATGCAAAGCAGCTGCCAGCAAAACAGTGACAGGAGCTTGCTGCAAAAAGAAATTGGAGAAAAGAAGTGAGCTCATCCACAAGGGAAGACTGAGTGAATGTTATTCTCTGTTTCCTAGAAACTTCAGCCATGGTTTCTGGTAAGAGAGACAATGTAAGTGAGAGCTCAGTGTGTAGCACATCCTCATTCTGCCTTTTTAGCTGGCACAGAGGTGGAAACCTCATGTACAAGGTATTCTGTGGCTTCCTTCCCTCTAAAGAAATAGTTAAGCTCCACCTACCAAACTTCAAGGGCTGGACAGGAAAGATCTGATTTGTCAGCTTTTCCACCACCTCAGCACAAATCAGTGGAAAAACTGCATCTGGGTTTGTGCAGACATGGCCCAGGGGGATGTGAAGCTCCCACTGAGCCAAGGCCAGTGTGTGAGGGGAGAAGAGGCAGAAAGGCCTTTTGTAGTGGTGTAATTCAGATGCTTTACATGTGAAGAATGTCACATCTGTCCTCCTCTTGTGCACTGAGAGGTGGCGAGGATGGGGAGTGCTGATACTGGCCATGCTCTGAAGGATTTTGAAGCATGAACTTGCTTTGTCAAAGCTGACTCAGTGAGGGGCCCAAGGGCTGGTGGGTGGAAAGTGGGCTGAAAGCAAAACGAGCCTTTAACTTGCTGGCCATGACTGGTGGCTTGGCCAAAGTGAGGGCTGGGTGGAACGGAGGAGGAGGAATGCCAAGTCCCAGCAAAGCAAATATCAACATATGTGCACTCCCCGTAAAAACAGAAATGTAAACAGAGCCCTATCCAAAATAAACACCTGTAAAATAAACATAGACGGGCAATATATTAAACCAAAATAAGCACAGAAGTATAGGAGAATGTCTCAGCTGGCAACCATCAGCCCAATGCCACCAGCAATGCTCATCTTCCTCCTTTCTGCATCTCCTCCTGTAAATACAGCTGCTCTGGGAAACACATATTGAGTGAAGGGGCACGATGTCCCTGCACGGCCCCGAGGGCACCAACTCTGTCCTAGTGGGAGGGTCCTGGCCAGGGGGTGCAGCTGCTGCTGGGGTCAGGCTGCCACTGGCAAAGCTGCAGTGCCTGGCCTGCACCACACAGCCGGCAGCAGGGGAGGAATACTCGCTCCAGCAGGGAACAGAGGTCTCACAACCGAAAGGACAAGTTGGATAGACGTGAATAGTCCCTCACAACCTACACAAAAATTAAGAAAACCAGAAGCTCTCTTCCCTGGGTGTCTCTTTGCCCCACTGTCCTGCTTGCCCTGCCAGGGCCGCCATGTTCCTTGGGGCACATTGCCATGGCCACTACCCTCAGCGGATGGGAAAGTTCTTGTCCTCTCCAGGATGATCTGGATCTGAATAAAGGCCACTGCAGGGGCACGCCGGGCCTGGGCAGCAGCCCAGCTCCCACTGCCTCCCCATGCTCTGCAGAGGCAGACAAACAGGGGTTTATTATTTTTTGTCCTCCAGCACAATGTCAGTCCTTTTCTGTAGACTTTGTCACAGCAATGATCCAAACCAGACCCCTTCTTTCCTCTCAAGATTTTTTCCAGCATGTACTTCATGCTGCACTGGAGATGGACACTCTGCGCTCTCTGATGAGAGACAATGATGAGCAACCTTCTCCTTTTCCTCTTAGGGTGCTGTATTCCAAACCCAATTCAGAGATGTAGTTCAGTCTCTGCATTGTCCCGCATCCCTCATCCTCCATCCCTCTCTGCTCCTTCAGAGACACATCATGGCGTGAGAAGCTGTCTCCCTGGTCCCTGAATGTATTGGGTTTACATGGCAATGTTTTGGTAGTGGAGGTGCTATAGGGGTGGCTTCTATGAGAAGCTGCTAGAAGCTTTGCCTGTGTCTGACAGAGCCAGTGCCAGATGGCTCCAAGATGGACCCACCACCAGCCAAGGCTGAGCCCATCAGTGACAGTGGTAGCACCTTTGGGATAATGTATCTAAGAAGGGGGGAAAATGGTGGTGCAACAGTAGCCAGAAGAAAGGAGTGAGAATATGTGAACAAAAAAACTCTGCAGGCACCAAGGTCAGTGGAGAAGGAGAGGCAGGAGGTGCTCCAGGCACTGGAGCAAAGATTCCTCTGCAGCCCTTGGTGCAGCCTTTGGTGAGGCAGCTGTGCCCCTGCAGCCCATGGAGTTCCACAGTAGAGCAGAGATCCACCTGCACCTGCGGAGGACCCCCTGCTGGAGCAGGTGGATACTTGAGGGAGGTTGTGACCCCACGGGAAAACCAAACTGGAGCAGGCTTCTGTTGAGACCTGTGGACCCATGGAGATTGGAGCCCACACTGAAGCAGGTGTGGTGCAGGGCTCGTGGTAACAAGTGGGAGACCCACATTGGAGCAGTCTGTGCCTGGAGGGCTGCACCCCATGGAAGGAACGCACACTGGAGCTGTTTGTGAAGAACTGTGGGAAGGACTCGCACTGGAGAACTGGGAGCTGTCTCCCATGAGAGGGACCCCACAATGGAGCAAGGGAAGGAATGACAGAGACAACCTGAGGGGAAGAAATGACAGAGAGAGCCTATGTCTCTGTCTGAACTGACCACAGGCTCCATGCCCTGTACGCCTGTGCTGCTGGGAGGGAGAAGGCAGAGAACTCAAGAGTGAGTTGAACCTGGGAATAAAGGAGGAGTGAGGGGGAGGTGTTTTAAAATTCAGGGCTTTTTATTTTCTCATTACCCTACTCTGATTTTGATTGACAATAAATTAATTTTCTCAAATAGATTTTGTTTTGCCTATGACGATTATTACTGAGTGAGATCTCCCTGTCCTGATCTCAACCCATGAGCCTTTTGTTATATTTTCTCTCCCTTGTCCAGTTAAGGAAGGGAGTAGCTGAGTAGCTTTGGTTGACACCAGGGTCAACTGACCACATTGACCTACACGCTAGTATCCAAAACCCGTGCCTGAAGGATGCCACATTTGCTACAATGGTGGGACTTGTGTCTTCATTCTTGCATTTCAACTCAAATATCAGCTGGTGAATGGGTGATCCAGACCCATTTATCTGCCATTCTAGGGATCCTCACAGCACCTACAAAGATATGAGTACCAAGTAATTGGGTCTGCAAGTTTAATTTACTGAGCTGCCATTAACACTAATTATTTTTCCACCATTTCCCTCCATAGTGACATCTGTTAGGGATATAATTTCACAGTAAAGCTGAGCTCAGCCCAGCACTGGCAATACAATGTACACATCCCTCTGTTTACCATTTCTTAGCAGTCACCTTGTATTTTTCATTTCCCGGGTCTGCTGAGTTCCTTGGAACAAAGCAGTCCCGTCCTGCACACGTCTGAATAACGCCTTGCACAGGGGAGCCTGGTCACATGAGGGGATTTGTTTGCTTGCAGCTGTGTCCCTTATATGATCCAGCTCTTGCTTCTTGTACATTGGGGTTCTCTAATGAAAGCGTAGAAACTTTGTTGTGAAATATGCTGAACCTGAAGACCAGGGGTGGCCGGGTTTTCTGTTTTCCACAAAATCAGCTGAGAACAAAGCACTGTAACTATTCATATTTTTCAGGCAAACCTCAGGCTGAAAAGAGACTATTTTCTACTATGATTTATATTGTAAATCTTACATCTCAGGCATAGTCTGTGTGAATACTTGTGAGATTAGCCACAGACATCAGGACTAGGGACTACATCTGCAGTAGCTTTTAGGAAGCTGAGCTCTTCATATCCCGTATCTGCTGTGTATCTAGTGGACTGACCTCTTTAAAAAGCAGCTTTACAGAAGATGCTATTAAAAAAGGAAAAATTTATTTCATCATCACAAAAATACATATTAAATCTCAGTATTTCCTCACCCCTAAAGTATTTCTGGTTTATGCTTAGGCACTTGCACTGTAAATCACTATGCAAGAAGTTTCCTTTTCATGGCAACCTCTTCAATTCCATACTAATTTGGCACATGAACCACAAGGGCCTGCCAACTTGCTACTTCTTTCCATATCTCCTGGCTATTTAACAACAGTAACTCATGTTAATGAGGTTGTACATTTGCTTTTTCCCTTAAAAAGTAGTGCACAGCTCTTTCAGATAGGGCCCTCATTGCTGGGCACATTCTTCAAAGTTCAAATGCAGAATGAATGAGTTTGTACTGACAGCTTTGCAACCTCTGAAAATATGCTTGTCTTTGGGTGGTTTGCCTTCCTCTGTGCACTAGAAAAGAAAAACTTCTGTTCTTAACAAAAACTGAATCAATATGAACGAAGAAACACAAAAGAGAATTGTCATACCTTAGCAACTAGTCTGTATTATAACAAAGTGTCACATTAATATTCAATAAAACATAATTTTTAAGATCTCCTCATTTGTTTAACTCTTTAAGGTACAGATTACTGAATTAAAACCATTGCCAAAACTGGTGCCATATTAAGCTAATTTACATGCAGGAAATATCCCCCTATAACTCTCATGTAGATGAGGTTCATATAATGTTATTTGCTATTATTATGTTCTTGAAGCTTAAGATTACTTTGCTAAATAAAACATTGCAATCAAATTCCTTTCAATGGCTCATCTCTTTTCAGTCTGCACAAACCATATCTTTGTATACCTGGAATTAAATGCTAAGCTATGCTTGCTGCTCCAGCCAGATGGAGTTACTGGCATTAACACGGTTGAATAAACTTAGCATAATTAAAACCAACATTTTTCCCAATCTACATTGCTTACTGCAGGTGCGCTTTTTGATTTATTATGTAAAATTATTCAATTTAATTAAAAACAGAAAAGTGCAATACAGAAGTAACAACAGCTTTCCTTCAATTAAGTAAGAGGGATTTTCTCCTTCTGAGGCAAAAGCCATATACCATGGTCCTATCCCAGCCAGGGACTTGTTTGTTTTCTCAGTGCCTGGCTCTTCTGAAGCTGTGCTCATCGGCATTATCCTGTGAGGTTCACAGACCTCCCTGGGGCACTGGCAGCCTTCCATCCTGGGGCAAGGCTTGGGCTACCACTCAGACTCAGCAGCTTTGCAGGGACTCTGGAGTTAAAAGCAGGATGCAGCACAGATTTGAAAATATTCCCTTATTTCATGAACTGTCCCCCTTGCTTTTCAAGTGCAGACAAAATACCCTTAAGGGAGAGGTTTTGTCTGGGGCTGTCACCAGAGAGCTTTCCTGTGCAGAAGGTGGACAGGCCAATGGACAGCTCATGTGCAATGGCATCACCAAGTGCTGTAGGTCACTGTCTGAGAACAGAGATCAACAAAAATATTGCAAAAAAGACATGAAGCAAAGTGAAAAGTATGGCCAGTACCATACGCTAGTAAAAGAAGAAAAATCTCAAACACCTTCATCAAAAGACACTCTCCTGGGTAACTCAATGCCCAGGGATCATGGAGTGTGTCAGAACCATGCAGGATTCAGACAGGGCCAGGCACTGATGTACAAACAGGGACGTTTTCTCATTCTCCACTCAACTAAGCTTCAAAAAATGCAGCGTATATTCCTCATGCTCTGTCACATACCATGTTTTTCAGTAAAGAAGAATTTGGTTTAGGGGCCAGCCTTCCTACTATCCTTCCCTACAGAAATCTTTCTCCTGAAGCATCTGGAAATTGTCACTGTGTGAGTTAAAAATACTGAGAGTCTGAACCCATCAAGCAATACCTATCTCCCAACAGTGCTCATACTACATACATATGAACTGCATGTTATCTATAAATAATGGACAAAGAAAAAGGCATTGGAAGGAAGCTAATTTCAATATCTTTTGCATTTGTAGGTTTCTGCTGCAAAGAGTTTCTGGTTTTCATTTCCTTGGGGTTTTTGAACAGTAGTATCATGTAATATGTCATCTGTTTACTGTGATGGGAACTGAGTGTAAATATTGAGAAATCTGATAAACAATACTGTAAATTCAGAGCTCAGCAAATAGGCCAAACACAGCCCAGCAGCTTTCCATTGCTCTTCAGGAAAGGTTGATACTCACCCATGGAAATTACAACATTCATACATAGGCTTAATCTGGTCATGCAGCTTAATCAAGGGAGGAGAGGGAAGAAACAGCTTTTGTGTCTGAATTTATGGCTTGAATATTCTATGAGGAATAACACTGAGATATGACTGAGCAGTTGCAGAAGAGACTGAAACTGTTTGAATTCTTGTGCTGCCCTTTGGCCTGATGTGTTTGGGCTCTTTGAGTGTGTGTGTGACTGTAATGGGATAAAAATGTCAGTGTGAGCTTCTGGATAAAACCGCTTGAACTTATTTCTTGTTCACTACATCCAAACATCTGCAGGGGCAGTAGGGACAGTTTGGGGTTTGGCTCTGCCAGGTGATTTGCAGCCCAGCAAGAGGTGTTTAGCTTTTAACACCATGGCAGCACTGCTGTGAACTGGAGCATCCACACTGAGCACATAACCAGCAAAACTGCAGTGCCACAGCGAGTCTGCTGACACTTCCCGAGCAGAAGAGATCCACTCTGTTTAGTCAGGGCATGCACTGTGTTCAGAGCACTTTTTGAGGAGACAGTTTCACATGGCTCCTGTTTTGACACTGTTCTTCACTTTTCCCTTTCTGTTCAATGCCCCAAGGCAGCACCTTTTATTACTGATTCATCACCCCCAGATCACCTCAACTTTTTATCGTGTTCATCCCTCTCTGCCTCTCCCACAGCCCACGTTGGACCTGCAGGACCATGTGTGCCTCTGCTCTCCAGCTCCCTGTTTTCCTGCTCTGACACTGCTACTGGCCACAGTGTCTCACTTATTTCCAGATTACAGGGTTTGGTTTGCAAAACAGCTAGGTCCCTTCCTTGCTGTTTGCAAGTTTTTCTTCAAAGATTTTTAGGTTGTCCAGTGCTCTTCCAGGCTTGGCAGCAGGGAATGGAGTGTGGGAACTGTGCTCTCCAATTTGTATATGCATTGATGCCTTGCAACCCTGTATTCCTGATCTCTGAGACAAGCACTGCAGCAAGGAAGCTTTGTTTTACTGATGACCTAACTCTGCCTTTCCTTGTAAGCAAGGAAATTATTTCCAAGATTTCCTTCATCCCAAGTACTTCCATAGGGCTGATGGGTTTAAACTGAAAAAGGGAAGGTTTAGATGAAATATTAGCAAGGAATTCTTCACTGAGAGTGTGAGAGTGGTGAGGCACTGGAACAGGTTGCCCAGAGATGTTGTGGATACCCCGTTCCTGAAAGTGTTCAAGACTCTTTGGATGGGGCTCTGAGCAGCCAAGTCTAGTGGAAGACGTTCCTGCCCATGGAAGGGGGTTGGAACTAGATGGTCCCTTCCAACCCAAACCTCTCTATGATTCTACTTTTCATACACCTATCTGGGCAAACAGGGAGGTTTGTCACTGTCACCGGTTGTGGGACCCTACAGTTGGAGCATCTGTCTCAGTCTGTGGTGCATGGGAAAACCAGGAGATGTCTCATCTCCCTTATGAGTCCCACACTGATGAGGCGACCCTGACAGCCAGCACAGAGGGGCAGAGGGACTGTATCGACCTCCAGAGCAGTGGAATTTAAACTGGAACTGAAATACCAGCTATGACATTGGAAAAAAAGGTCATGCTGTAATATTCACAAATAACAGTCTGAACAGGCAGGGTTCCACATCTGAGTGCCCACTGCTGTTTACTGAGAAGTGTCTGTCGTCCAGCAGAAAAATACAGAATGCTTCCCTTGTTCCTCCCTGGCAGGTAAAGGCTTAGTGGCATGCCTGGAAGAAAGCACAAAAGGTTGATAAGGAAATGTGGCTTTATATCACGGACATTTAACTACACTTCCCAAATGAAGAAAATATTTCCTCTTTTGGGGATTTATTGGTGGGTAACATAATGAAGAATAGTGTGTGTGTCATGGGACAGAAAGGAGAAGCATTTCATGAACTAGGAGTTGGGACAAGTGAAAGAGGCCCTTTCTAGACAAGAACGTTGAGGCAGTGGGCAGAAAACGGGTCTTCCTTTTCCCTAGTTAATTCGCCTGTGCTTTTGTTTCTACCCTGCTTAGCAGACAGGGAGTGACTGCCAGATGCAGGTACTGCAGAGCATGTCATGGGAGCCGGCAGAGAGCATGGGCTCCACCTCGGAGCCCTTTCTCTGTAGTGTTGTGATGTTTTTATTATGGTTGCAGCAAGATTCTGTTTTACATAAACAGTCTTAAAACTGTGAGCACCAAATGTGCCAGCAGCAGGCTCGGGGCTGAGCATCCCCATGGTGGGGGAATCCATAAACAGAATTTCACAGGCTAAACAAGATGGTCTGTAGGGCAGAGAGCAACATGCAGGGTCAGAAAAAAATACACATAAGGCTCAGAATTTTTTATTTTATCAGAAAAGCTGGAATTCATGCAAGCAAAGTGTCATCATTGTTCTGACACTATTCTATTGAGCTGGCATTAATGATAGAGCTGGCAGTGCATTGTATGTTCTTGAACGATGACAAATGCACCATGGAAATTAATGTGAAATACTGAAAGCAAAATAATAGCTGAAAAACATCCTGCTTTTAGGGTTTTGGTAGCAGAAAGCATGAACTACACTGCTTATGCAAATCTGAAGTCAGTTGCAGGCTAAAAGAATTAATCAGAATGCAAAGTAGTGTAATTCTGTCCTAATTCTAGGAGAAAGTATCAAACACATGTTTAAATGTCATTCTCCAGCCATTAATTATATCCACTTAGCAAAGCTCTCACAATGAGCTGTACAATGAGGTGTCACTCACCCGCTGGCCGGGATCCTGCGTCCGATGGCCAGGAGCCGCAGGTAGGTACAGCCCACAGCACTGAGCAGCTGTTCAGTGACACAGGGGCTGTTTGGCAGCCCTGTCTGTGTCCGCAGACTTCCTTGGATGTGTGAATAACTGTAAAGGAATGAGAAATAAATTACGAAGTCTGCACTGTGTAGGTAAACACTTCAGCCTCTTCTGTGGCCCAACTCTGCAGTGCAGGTGGTGGCACCTCCTGCCCTGAGAGCAGCTCTGCAGTTCATCTCCATTTCTGCAGCTGTGGCTGAGTGCAAGAAAGCCAAGACAAACTGCAGCTTGGATTCAACTGGGGAATTGAGTCTCTTTTTGTTTGCAAAACCCAGTGGTTGTAGCAATACACTAATTTGGGTTGATTTTCTCCAGGAGTTGCAGATTCGCAGGGTGCTGCTGATGTCTTGCATGCAGCATGTGGAAGGAACTGGGTGGGAGAGGCAGATCCAGCCACAGCCAGCTCCAGAGAGTTGCCCACAGCTGCAGTATTCCCTGCCCTCCAACCTTTCTGAAGAGACCTTGGAAGGACACTGAATTGTTGGCTGGGGTTTTAGAGGACCAGGAGCCTGTCATGGAGCCAGTGGTGATGGCAGGGAGTCTATAAACACCTCTCTCTCCTTATTTTAAAGTAAATTACCCTGAGAAAGGAAGATTGCGCAGAGTCACTTCCATTTTCTCCTGACTGATTTGCTATGCTTTAGGAATGAAATGCTCTCCAGTCTTGAAACTGAGCTTTTGATAACTACCAAAAATCTGTGTAGCTTTTGTTCCAGACCAAGTTAGCTTACTGAGCTGTGCTGGGTATGAATGCATTTGAAGAAGAAAGGAAAGAATCAGATCATGCCTTGACTCAAAAGTTCTTTTTAAATGGCTATTTCAGCACAGTAAAGGGTTAAGGAACATGTGTCCACACTGTTGGAAGGCACTGAATTTGCCAGTGAATGGGAGATATAATTACCGGTGTTTTTTCTGGAATAGTAAACTCCATCCCTAATGGTCATATAAGTAATTTTTCTGCTTCCTACTTAGTCAGAATAGATGTTTTTAAATACATCACATTTAAAGCATTTATAGATTCTCAAAATTACATTACACTTTTTTACCCAGCTGAATTAGAGCCTTGTGTTACATAAAAGAGATCTGACCCATATTGATTACAAAAAGGGAGGAAAGGTTTTATTAAAGAGATGAATGGACTTTTTGTTAGTTTGCTTCACTCTGGCGAACAGAGGATTTAAATTATTCCATTTCTACAGCACTTACCCGTCTCAGCAGGTGGGTCTGTACTCCCCAGTCAGTATTCCGAGAGGTTATTTGGCAGTTTAGCACAGATACAAACACTATAGCTCAGATCTCTAAGTGGATGTGAATTGTCATTGTGCTGAAATCTGGCTTCGAATTCACAGCCGAGGGAGCCGTAGGGTTCATCCTCCTCATTCACTGGAGGCCATCCAAGCTTCTTTTGGTGCTTGGGTGGTTTCATGACACTCCTCAGAGGTCATGTGGAGATGGTCAGGGTGATTCATGGCTCCACATTTCTGCCTGCCAGTGTTGACTAATGGATTTGCACATGCACATTTTCCCTCTTCCCAAAAACCCCAGTACGTGAGATGAGGCTGTCACCTGCTGCAGTTCTTAACACTGAAAATGGCTATGGCTTTACAAAACCCAGTGGCAGTACACCCTGTCTCCAGGGAAGTCACACCTATAATGATGGGATTTTGAGCTCTCTCCTGAGGGCGATGATGAGCAAACTGAGAGCTTACGGGTTAGGATAAAAGGGCAGACGAAAAAGGGTGACATTGTGAGTGCTTGCTGCAGTTGATCAGGAGGAGAAAGTGGGTGAGGCCTTCTACAGGCACCTTGAAACAGCCTCAGAGTCACAGGAACTGGTTCTTGTGGGGGACTTTAACTCCCCTGACATCTCTTGGAAAAGGAACACAGCGAAGGACATACAGCCCGGGAGGTTCCTGGAAAGCCTTGATCACAACTTTCTGTCTCAGGTAGTGGAGGTTCCCACAAGGAATGGTGAGCTGCTCGGAAGGAAGGAAGGAAGGAAGGAAGGAAGGAAGGAAGGAAGGAAGGAAGGAAGGAAGGAAGGAAGGAAGGAGCCTGCTCATCTGCGAGGACTGATGGAGAAATTTTCCTGGGGCAAATCTCTGCTGCCCGTGGACCACACACCAGGGCTTTAAACTATCTCCCTAAGCCTGCAGCCTTTAGCACCAGGCATAGGAAGGATTGGTCTGTCAGTTGGAGATAGGGGTAACAAAAAAGGCTCAACAGAGAGAGCAGCCACAAAGCCCAAGAGAAGGCTTAAGTTAATGAAGATGTTGCTATTTTAAGTCAGCAGCGAAGACAATCCCTGGCAGAGGATTTATTTGAACCAGGTCAAGCTAAGATTGGGGTGAGGCAGACCAGGTACTTTGCTTTTTCCTCTGCCAGCTGATGGGAATCCTCAGCATGTGCTGGGCTGACCTCTCCTTAGCCCCAGCCACCAGCATGCTGGCATCCACCTACCACCACCTTCGCCTTCATGCTTAAAGACACATCTTGCACTGAACACCTCCTGCAACCAGGAATCCATACTGTTAAAATAAAGTCATTGTCCTCTGGCCTGGCGTAGGCCCTTGCACTATGAGGAAAATGTCTCTGCTGCCTTGAAGCCCTCCAGGAGGGGTGTCAGGCACCTGCACTGCGTTAGACACAAGATGCCCATCTTGCCCTCCACTCAGGGCCAGCAGTACTGACCAGGTTGCAAGGTCACAACCAGTCATGACACCTAGAACAGCATAGCATAGCAGAGAATAAAATAATCCAGTAATGAAACTTAAAAAAATTATTAAAGTTACAGAGCTCTAAGCAGTCAGGTCAAGATCCAGACGATACACAGAGATTTGAACCCACAGTTAGACTTTCCATGCCAAGTGACAAACTGTTAATAGCAATTAGGAAAATCTACCTCCTGTTCAGATGAGGCAGCCAGACAGTGGCAGGGATCATTTTAAAGTCTCTTAAGTCTTTGCTGTAACTCACCAGGAGCTAAGTAAGCCTTTCTCTCCACAGGAGGTTCACCTTGGAGGGAGGTTTAAAGAGAGGGCTGTCAAAGGGACCGCTTTTCCCTGCCTACCCCTGAGCAGAAGCTAAACCTGAGGCTGATGGTCAGCAGGTGTCCTTCTTCCTGCTCCAAAGAGCTGAACCAACAGCACCTCCTACCTGCAAACAAAACCACTCAGGGCAGCCTGAACTTGGGTGGTCGAGCTCTTCCTTCTTGCACAGACCTTATACAACTAAAATACTGTAAAATCTTTAAAATACTTAATAGATTACAGAAGTTTACTCATTAAGCCCAAGTGAGGTTGCTAAGCCCTTCTCAGGGATGAAAACACCATTTGCTCCAGGAGCCAGGAGAGAGGCAGATTCACCGCAAAGAGAGCAGTTACAAACCACACATTGACTTTTGCAGCAGGAGAACCCCAAAACCACCCTGTGATCCTCCAGAGCGTGGCACATACAATGGCAAATAAGGGGCTCAGTGCCAATGATTAGCATTTAAACAGGCTGCTGAGCAGGTTTAGTACAAGCAACAGGAGAAAGGAGGAAGGGACTTCTGCTGCCCCCATGTCTTCATGGAGCTTAGCAGCATAGGTGCAGCTCATGAGTCCACGTTCTGGGGTGCTGTCAGGGATCAGGTTAGGATCAGGCCCCTTTTATCTGCCAGTCATGCTTGTAAATGCCTGTATGATCTCATGCCCCTGGATTGCCGTAGCCTGTGCCCCAGAGATTTCCAGGAGACGAGCGAGATGTCATGCAGAGCTGAGTTTTTAAGAAATATGAATTCCCTTAGAGATACCTGCCTGCAGCATTAGAGGCACCAGCGCCATTACAAGCGGAGCTCAAGGAAAGCTTAATTATGAGTTGTTTTTTAAAAAATCTGTGGTAGTAGGCCACTGGGGAATTCTCTCTAGACTTGATAGCCATGATGATCCCCCAGGCTTTCTGTATGGAGAGTTCCTGAAATACCCCTGACTTCTCATCTGTCTCCAATTCCCCTGGCAGAACCCATGTAGGATTTAACACTGCCAGCTAATGCACAGCCCCTATGCTGAGAACTTGAGAGGTAACTAAATTTGCAAACAAAAAGAGCTATCCTGGATATCATCCCAAATGCTGAGGAATTCCTAGAGGTAAGTGCAAGGCTGAACATAAGTTTAAATGTAGGAGAGGCAGAAAAATAAGAAGTGAGTTGAAATCAGAGCAGGGAAGAGACAAGAAGCTCAACGATGACTTTGCTGTGATGGATGTCCAGAAAAGCCACTGCTCCACCGACTGCCCTTGAGCCCCTCAGTTCTGGTCATGAGGATCCCTTCTTCCCCATCACCCCACCAAACTGAGCACCAGCTGTGCCTTCCTCCTTGCTCTGACAGCAGGGTGGTTTAATTTTACACTGAGGATTCAGATATGGATTATGAGCTTCTGGCTGAGCATTTCCCTGTGGAGCCAAGCCGAGCAGCTGGTTCAGAGGAGTAGGAAGTGGTGTGGGTGGATGTCTGAGGTGCGGCTGTCATCGGGTGACATGGCTAATAATAAGAAGAGTCCTCCCCTTCTGATTCTCCCAGCAAATTTTGGTTCTCCCGGGCCTCCCACGCACGTCTGGTGGAACCGGCAGCCACGGCTGAGGACGCCACACAGCAGTGCTGCCTGCCACCCCCAAGCCAGACCAGGGACTGCAGCGTACAGGGTGCTGCTTTTCTGGTGAGCTGGTTCACGAGCCTGCACAGCGCCCCCATCACAAAGAGACAACAATGAGCGAGAGGAGCAGGCTATGGTATTGCATGGCCAAACTGTTATGAGGCTGAAGGAAACTCAAGTTTCAAGGCCCTGTAGTACCTGTACCAGAGCAAGTATTGAATCGCAGGATTCTGCCCATCAGGCTTGTGCTGCCCATCCAATGCAGGATCTCTGCTCACCCGCAGCAGGGACACAGGCAGAGGTCTGACACCTTCCCAGGCAGAACTTCAATCCATCCCTGGTGTTAAAATGCCAGCTGGATGCAAAGGCCGAAATTTTATTTCCCAAAAAAGTGTCCAGCACCAGCTTATGGACAAGCAAGATAGAGGAAATGTTTTCCAATGCTCCAACTGAAGCTGTGCCTGGTGATGAAGAAACCCACACAAGGTTTTCCCTCCCTCATCACTACATTGCCAAAGCACCTTCCTCCTGGAGTCCTGTAAACCTCGCCTCCCTCGCACTGAGAAGCAGCTCCTGCCCTGGAGAGAGATGATGTGCTCCCTTCCTGCTGGGCCCCTGTCCCACTGATGGGGCTGAAGGTGTGAGGCAGTGCATGAAAGTGGCTGCAGCTGCAGGGCCAGGGGATGAGACAAGCTACTGAAGTGGGAAGGCAAGAGGAAGCAGGAGATCGCACGAATGGCTGGTCTGTCCCAAGGAAGAGCAAAGATTGGTATCATTGAAGTCAAAATCCAAGGCTGCTGCTGCCTGTGAAGTCATGCAGGGTGACAACATCCTCCTGCCAGGCCCTGTGGGAGGCAGGGTGGGACCCAGCCGTGTCTGGGTGGCAGGAGCATTACTTCTCACTGCATGTGCGAGTCACTGGCTTTTGTGCCAAAATATCTCCCCTGTGCCACACATTCCTTCTCCCGGCCCCGCCACCACTCACATTGCATTGCAACCTCCTGCAAATGGGTGTACAGTGGGAGCAATGGGCCTAGCACACGGCAGGTGAAAAATGCAGGTCCAAGATCTGCTCCTCGTTTCTGGGGAGGAGAGGAGTGTGTGGGACAGAAACCAGAGGAGCAGCAGGACAGTGCCTCACTCCCAGCAGCACCAACGCGGCGCAGGGGCAGGAAAGCCACACGTGTGTGCTCATTTCTCTCTCCCCCAGCTGCATTTCACCACAGTCTATATTTGGAAATAACCAATGTAATGTTAAAAATAAAATGTGCTTCAAAAAAGAAATTTAAGCTATATAAAGCAATTTTTACATTTGTATTAGTCTGTGTTCTCTCTCCTTTGTGTATCAATTGCCAAGAAGTACCACTATGAGACTGTAATTTATATAACAACCTATTCAAAGTTCATGCATCTGTTACCACTAAGGGAGGTCCAAAAATTCAGGATCAACTTCTACTAGCTTTAAACTGGAAGAGTGATTCATTCCAGAAAAAAGTCTCCATTACAAGACAAAACCCATGAAAACCTGCTGTGTGTCTGATTTCTTGAAGTAATAGAATGCATGTAGGCCAGCGCAGCACTGGAGACTCCTCTGCTCTAAGAGGACAAAGTAGCAACAAAATCTCTCTGTATGCATATCAAAAATATACTGATATTCCAAAACGAGCCATACACCCTCTCTTGTTTCATCAAGCCTCATTCCCTTCAGATATATTCCCTTAAAAAAGACATTACTTGTATTTCCGGATTATATTTTTAGAATGTGGAAGGAGAAATCCCTGCTTAAGGCATCAGTTCTGCCTGCAGGATGAAAACAGGAGGGCAAGTTAAAGGCACGAGATCCCATACCACACCCAAATCCAATATCAAGTATCTGATCATTTAGTACCTAAATGATCAGATATTTGATGTGCTTTGTTGTTTAAACATTACCAAAGCAGGAGTTGTTCACCAGAGGATCATGTGGCATTGTACCCTCCCCGTCACCCCATTTTCAAACTGACGAGCCGGATCAGCTCAGTCTGTCCTCCCAGAGATGCCCCCAGCACAAGTACCTCTGACTCTGCATACCTCTGATACAAACTCATTCACGGAGCAGAGGGCTTGGCACACACCTAGTGTGAAGATCAGCCCTTACGCCCTGTCCCCTGCCATCTGACCCGGACCTGCCTCACTGCAGTGCCTGGCAGTGCCGTTATGCTTGTGGTTGGATCTAATCAAGATAACGAAGCCATTTACAGGATTAGCATGCTTCTTGCTACCTGTGATTTCATCTCTTTCACACACAGCATTAAAGAGCACCGCAGGACACCATGGGGACCTAATGTCTGAGCTGGGGTGCTCAGACCAGTGCTGAAGTCTCATGACTGGGGCTCGGCAGAGCTGTGGCTTCAGTCACTGCTTCGCCATGAGACCCATGACCATGCTGTTTCAGAGGAGTCAGGGATGCTACTTTGTCCCAAGGGTGTCACCTTCCCTGGCAGTGCTGAAAATAGGGACTGCTTAAACCATGGGGAAAGAGGTGACTTAGAACAGTTACTGTGAAAAATGGAGCAGGCTGCTCTGCATAGCTTTATCCAGGGGTTCACATGGACCTGCAGAGCACTAGCACAGAGTGATGTTGGCTGGTGCTTTGAGTGGGCTTGTGATGACCAGGAGATGACCCAGATGTAACAATATACTGTGAGCTTTGCAGACATAAACAACAGAAGTATTTTTAAAAGTTTTTGCATTGAAGGTTTACAGTACTGTTCTTAGAGGCACTTTATTCAAGAATTCAACACTTGGCCATTTTTAATTCATACTATTAGTATTAACAAACAGTAAGTTTTAGAAGAATGAATTTTTAAAAGGAAAGGAGACCATTTTTTCCATCTAGTCATGATTTTTTTTATTTACACAACCAAAGTACTTTTAAAAGTCTTTGGTTCATAAAACACAAAGGCCTTCTAACCAATTACAAACTGCAAGATCATCATCCCTGCAAGTGTTCAAAAGGCATGTGGATGTGGCTCATAGGGATATGGTTTAGTAGTGACACGGTGGTGTGGGGTTAATGGCTGGACTTGATGACCTTAGAGGTCTTTTCTTAATGATTCTATGTGTGCCTTTAACAAGTCCTAGCACTGTCATATCCCCCTTTTATGCAAGGCTGGGGGAAACCAGACATGACAAAGGGAGGTGGGTGAGGCCTGTCTTGTTTGGGGGCTGCAGTCCCACTGCCCCACCGTGTGACACAGGAGGACACGTTGTGGTCGGTGCTAACAGAGGAGGAGAGGGGCAGCTGCCTTGCAGCAGGCACGTGCACACCTCTCTTTCCCACTGCCTTCTGCATCTGTGCTGAGCCAGTACATCTGGGGTAGTAAGCAGCCAAAATCCCAACTGAAGGCTTTCTGAGCCAAAGATGCTGCCTCACAAAGCAGGGAAAAGGCCAGCCTGTGGCTGAGGGCTAAAGGGAAGCAATAGGCAGCTCTCAAAATGTGTCAGAGAAGGGGTGTGTTCGGAGAGCTATTTGCTGTCCTCATTGGTATTAACACCGTGCTAGGAGAATTAAGCAGTGTTTTAAGTGATCTATTGGCACAAAAGGCCAGTTCATGTGGACCTTAGCCACTAGGCATCACTTGTGCTCTAACATCTGCCCTTAAACATAGGAAAAAAAGATAAATTCAGGTAAGCAGCCCAAAAGTGTTGGTCAATACAACAGGGAGTGCTCTCTTCTGTCCATATCCCAGCCACTTTCCTGTCCTAAGCTGGTTACAGGTGTCTAGAACAAAAAAGGTTGCTCAGAAAGTTTACAGGGATGAGAAAGAAGCATTTTGGATGAGGGCAAGGAGCTTCTTCCAGCACAAACAACACATAAGTGCTTGTAACAAAACTGAACAAGCGAGTGATGGTGGGAGAAAGGGTAGGAGGCAATCCTGCTGGCCAGGCACGGATGTTTTGACAGTAGATGAGAGATGATGCCCGGGAAAGGAATGGAATAGCACTGTAAGAGAGGAGGGAAGCTGATGGTGGGGTGGATAGAGAGAGCTGGCATGTTCAAAACAGCAAGCTAGGAAAACAAGCTTCTTAGCAGGATCTCGATGGATATATTGGTAGGGCAATAACCTTGCAATAATTGAGACATATGAAAATCTGGCTAAGACTATTAGGGTGGAGAATAGTCAGATAGAAATGCGGAAAAGTTGCACTGAAATAATCTCCAAGATGTGGGTATCGCCTGGATATGAGGACCTTTAGTGACGTTCAACCTGACGATGCTGCTCAGACTGAAAGTGCAAGGATGAAGATGTCTGCCCAATACCTGAGGAAGATGAAGTTTAGGGGGAAGACAAAAAGCTCTGGTTTAGGCATCCTGAATTTGTGTTGATGGCAAGGGTAGTGATACTACTACAATTAGAGCAAGTAGATTTGAAGCAGAGATGCAGCTTTGTATATATCAGCCACAGAAAAAATCTTCCCGGGGTGAAATTCATACAAGCGATATCACTCAGCACTGGTTTCTGAAGTCGCTGTCTCTCCACCAATCACACAGGGAAAAGGCCACCTTCAAAACCAGACTCACCCTGGCAGATACAGCCAGAGTCACCATACCCTGAGTACCCAAATGCACCATGCCAAGGAAGCCAGGCTGCGTCAGTCGCATGTCAGGAGCAAGGACATGACCATTTCTGTAATTTCCAGGGCCACTCCTCTAAATACCACAGACAGATGTGAGTCTGGGGAGAGAAAAGCTCAAGAAGCCAATGTTTGGATTATGTAACCATCAGCAGGAAGCAAGTTCCTTTTCCAAGGAAATGAAGGCTCTATTCCACCTCTATAGAGAACAAAGGGGAATGGGAGTCAGATCTGATGGTACAGCCAACTTAGAATATCCTGATGTAGGGAAAAGCCTACAGCAGAATCAGAGGCAGTGAAAATGCTGAGAACCTGCAGAAAAAGAAGTCTTCTGCACTCTCTTCACTTCCCATTGAGATGCACTTCTCTCTATTCTAGGCTCTGGCCACATTTTTGATTCACAAAATGTGATACAGACTGCATGCATTATTTCTTGGGGTTGCAAGAAGGCAATTGTCCCTATGTACCACAAATTAAAGGAGGCATTTTTTGGCACCTTCCAACCACAATCCCACATTCTCACTAGCTAATGAAAATAACCTTAATAACACACTCTGATTTGACAATCACACTCTGATTTATTAGTAACTGACTTACTGGGCTGGGTTTGTTCTAACCATACCTGTTGTTCTCCGGTAGTACCTGCAAGACAACACACTGCCTTCCTCTATTTGTATGTAAGCTTCACACAGACTGATGTGGATGGTTCTTCTCTCCAAGGGCAGGCAAGGGAGCACAGGAGAGTCAATGAATGAATCTCACCAATCTTCACCAATCTCATTTGGAGAGTTGCACAGGGAAAGGTTTTGGGAAGACGGCTAGAAGAGTAAAATGGTCCAGAGCAAGGCAGAAATCTCTTTACAGGTGAGATTTCTACACCTTCTGTCTTCCCAATTCAGATGGTGCAGGATAAAGCCAGACAGACCCAAGAGATGTAAATCTGTTTGCCAAGAGAGAGTCGCGACATGGCCCCAGGACCAATGGCTGGTTTTACACAGAAACACTTGGTGGAACATCTGGTATTAGTAGCAGGAACCATCTACTTTCAAGCCTGCCAAAAAAAGATATGATTGTTTCACTCTGTATCAGCTCTTCTCCTATATGCAAGCATTCATGTAGTTTCCTAGAAGATGAACAAGCCTGCCTCCCTTCCATGTAGCTCTGGGACTATTTGTGTTTCAAAGAAGCCAGATAAAATGCACTAAAACAAAAGAGCTTAAGTACATTTGGAGCACAAACCTGTTTGTTGTGGCTTCAATGGCTTCTCTGTGCACTGACATACACAGTGCACAGCCCTCTGGTTGTGTCCACACCAGGCACAGACTGACGGGCAGACTCTGGAGAGCTGTGGTGTGCTCTTCCCCCGAGTCACTAAGCTGAAAAACCTTGAATGCGTAGTGTGACAAGCACAAGTCATTCAGAGAAACACCTTAAACACTTCAGTCCCATATGTGAAAAGCTAAGATCAGTCTACTGTATTCCCACCAAAGCTCCTCAGAAAAGCGGAGTAGCATGTGATCAGAAATAATTAACCTAGTAAGCAGAAATTCGTAAACCTCCCCTCAAAACCTGTATTGCAAGGGTTATCCTTCAAACCTGGACAAACTGCAGAATGTTTTCCTAGGGGCTACCATACTAATATATTACAACTTCTATTTAATGTGAGGTTTGCATAATTGTTCCAGAAAAATATCAATTTATAGCACAACGTGCAAGGAATGATAAAAAAAAATCATTACAAAATGTCATTCAGCAGAGTTCAAACAGTGAGGAATTTCGGATGATGCATTTCAGCTGAGAGTATTTTAGTACATTTGACCATCCCATAGAATTGTTCATCAACATTTTTATCTATTTCTCCCTCACTTCTGCATTTTGGTAATTTTATAGGATACACAAAAAGGTCTTTAAGACACATATTAATACCAAATAGTGGCAAATTTCTTCATAATAACTATGTACTGCAGGGGTGTTGCACCACATCTTCGGAGTGGTGATGCCTGTGATTGCTTCCTGAACACACACAACATTTCAGAGGAGTTCTGCATTTCCAGAATTATTCTGATCAAGCAGACCAGGCCACCAGCTGGGAAAGGCACAGTGACAAGAGGTTCTCTGCTGTAGCAGGAGGAGCACATACAGATTGCAGAAATGTAACTAATTTTTCATTTCATCATTTTCAAACCTTTTGGTAACAGTTCCAGTTCCCCCTGTCAAATCCACTGCCCTTGCCACACCCATACATACCCCCTGCCAGCTATCTCCATCCTACCCAATGATAAATGGTAAAGAAAATACTTTCGTTTATTGAAGTATTTTGTTTCTGGTCTTACAGAGACATTTTTAAAGTGCTCCCACACGCAGTTCAATATTTTATCAGCAATGTTTTATCTGGCACAGGAAATTCAGACAAATGTCTTGGAGGCATCATGGAGCCTCCTTAACTGATATTGGATAGCTGAAGGGAGAATGTTATTATTGAGTAGGAAACACTCTCGTATCATCTCATGTGCCTAACTCAGCTTGAATATTCACAACTGACTTCCCTTTCCCAAGTAATCATACATTTTATCAGTCTTCACCATGACTGCACAATTATCTACATTTTGAAGAATTAACTGAGTGTCACAGCATATTTCCAGCTATTTAGACATATTCATGAAGCTCCTCCTGAAGGCCCACAATTAGGCTGGAGAGCTGACACCCAATCCCTCTGATAGATTGCCCAAGTACATTTGATGTTGTTAACACTGCCCAGAATTCTCATTATGAGGTGTCACAGTGAGATGTTCAGAAGAATGGCAGCACTCGTCCATTTGGGCTGCAGATTCCCATTCCAGCTATTACAAACTGGTTTTCTTTTTTTAATAAACCCAAGCTATTCTTGCAGTTTTGACATAAACAAGACAATGAAAAAATTGTTTTCCAGCATTAAAATTTCAAATAATTTCTTCCATAAGACTATTACCCCTCCTGCCCTTCTGGCTGGAGATGTAACCCATCTGGAGGTGCCAGCGCCAACCCCATAAACTCTGGGTTGCCTGCCACCTATGCAGAGCTCCAAATCCAGGCTGCCTGAAAAACCACACTGGCACATTCTTAGGAAAAGCTGCAAGGTCTCAACAGCTAAAGTTTTTCTGGGAGCCTGTCCTAGCTGGGTGGATGCCTGCTCCTGTCTGATTCCTGTCCCGTCCAGATGCAGATGTTGGTGACCTCTCTGGGAGCACTTCTGCATGTACAGAGAAAACCAGGCACTTCAGGAACAGCCAAGCCCCTTGGAATCAAGCCCTGAAAATGGGAACTAGGAGTCTCTGCCATGTCTTTTCCATTACCTGAAAGCTCCTGAAGGATGGACCTGTCTGGCTGCAGCTGAGGAGGGGCAAGTGCCAGGGCTGGTGAATGAGTGCCAGACAGAGGGAGTGGCAGCAGGAGCAGGAGGGGAAGTGACCCATTTGCAGCAGGGGATGAAAGGGGATCCTGGAATATCTGGGCAGAGGGATGCAGGAAAATGGATGGAGGTGGGAACCACAAAAGAGATGAGCAGGCTGAAGAGGAGGTCTGGGAGTCAGAGGGGTATGGGAGGAGGGGCAGGTTGAGGAGGAAGGACCACCATGGGGAAAGTAGGCTTGGGTCCAAGAGTGGAATGCGGTGGGTGGAAAAGGGTGGACATGGCCTGAGATCTCACCGAAGCTGGTGGAAAGATTCCCCTTTAGAAGAGAGTAAAGGAATAAATGATCTGAGTGGAGAAGTGCAGAATCCCCAAAATAATGAAGGACAAGCAAGAAGCCTATCTAAAGCCATGTCTCCTGACAAAAATTCATCCAAATATATAGTGAAAAAGAAGGAGATAAAGGAATTAAAGCTCCTGAAATGCAACTCCTGGATTTTCCTTGTGTCATTAAAGAGAAATTTCCCCTGCCAAGCACAAGAAAGGAGGGCACTGATTACACTGACGCACAGCTCCTCATCTGCCCGGCCAAGAGATAGGGAGAAGATACCATTTGAGAGAGGGGTACTGTAAGCATAACTGCAGATGCACTGAAGCAGACTTAATGGAGGGAAGATGATGGGAGTGTGGCACATGCCCTGACACAAGCAGGAGGTCTGAGCTAGCAGCCAGCCAGGCAGAGCTCCTCACTTGCCCCAGTGCTGCTTGCTCCCTCCAGGAGATCTCCCAATGATTCAGGGTTCTTGGGTTCCGGTGGGCACCCCCAGTGCAGGGGCAGCTCCTGCCAAAGTTAGCCCTTTCCTGGTTATCAAAATCAGTTTGTTGCAAGGCCCTACTTCCTCAAAACCCAGGCCTGAATAGCCCCAGTGCCAGTGGAGTTGTGTGGGTTAAGACCGACTTCCCCACATGCAGCATGTCATGCATGGGAAAACTGCACAGCTGTAAATGGAAACCATGGTCCCCAGAACTTCTGCTCTTGAGTCCTGCTTCTTCCCACAGTGCCAGTTCAAAACTGAGTGTTAGATATTTCAAACATGAAGAAGATGAAATGCTTATTTTTAAAAAGTGATTTCTGAGAACACAGTGCAATTCTTTCATGTTTGGTATACCAACACTCAGCTCTGGTTTATTCAACTGTATTTGATTGTTGTAATAAAGTTATTTGCTAAATTAACATCTGGCTCATGTTAACTCCTCTCCAAACTCTCCAAAAGGAGGGGTGGTATTATTTCCTCCAAAATATCACAGATCTGATTTTATTTCCCAGTCCCCCGAACAATGTCCGTGCCTTGCAGTTCCACCTGATGCAGTGTTGTGTGTCCAGTTTGTCACAAGGCTGTTTGTGTCCTTTCCCATCAGCTTATTCTCCAAGACAATTATAAAATGTCAAATCTCCTCTCATGATACTGCTCTCTCAGTCTCTCACTATCCCTCATCTTTGCTGATGGCTTAAAGCCTGGTTATAGTTCCCATATACTAACTGATTTCCTAGAAGTTAAAGCTTTCTTTAAGCAACGGTCAGAAAATCCTATTAATCATGTCTGTGGCAATCAAAATTCCAGTCAGGGAAAGTGAAACATAATTAATCATTTTCATCAGGCAAGCTGCTGCCCTGCACCTGAGTTTATTAACCAGCCAGCATATCTGATCAGGGGATGGAAAAAACTCCTACCTGATGTCAAACGGGAGAAAGCGGAAATGTGCCCAGCTGGTCCTCAACTTTCTAAAACTCTTCCCTGTCCCTGCTCAGCCTTTCACAACTAATTTAACACATGCTGTCCCAAAGGGCAGTGTGAGATGCAGGTTGCTTGTGCAGCAGGACAAGTGTTTTTAGCAATAAACACCTGTTTTCTGGCTTCAGAAGGGGCTGGCAGTGCTGTGCTCTTCACCAGACAAAGTCCACCTCCCTGGAGGTAGAGCAGAGGGGCAAGAGCCCGACCTGTGGTACCACAGGGCACTTTGAAAACTGTGTACAGCCCTGCATTTAGCATCATCCTTATCTGTTGTTGTTTGGGAATTAAAAAGAAACATAAGGCAAAAGATTCAGGGTAAAAACCTGGCCATTTAGGTCAGTATTTTACCTCAGGTACATGATTAGTTGCCTTTTTTTTTTAATTGTTTTTTTTCCTTTTTAAAAGAGCTAAATCTGGCCCCTGATAAATATTCATATTTTCTCCACTACTAGAAAGGTTCCTGAGGCTCAAACTTTGCATCTTATTAGCTGAAGCTGTTAGTGCAGTTAATAACCATAACTGGGCTAATGGAGCATGTACCTGAAATAGTTATTGCTCTCTCTTGGAACTGAAAAGGCCATTTTGGAAGTATAAATGTTTTTTGATTTATCAGGAAAGGCTTCTCAGAGCATTTCCTGGATAATGTCTGGCTGCAGAGGAGGCCTTAGACTGCCCACACAAATGTATCTTGATATCGGAATCCAGACAGAGAAAGAAAGAGAACAAACACAAAAATTGACTGGTAAATATCTTTAAGATGACTGGCACACTGTTATGAACTTAAGAGAAATAAATCAGAACATTTAAAATAATCAACCAGAATCCAAGGACTTCTTAGCAAAACAGAGGTACACTTTGAGGCTCAGATATTCATTCACCCAGCCACTACCTCATCTGATGGTGAGGGTATTTGGATCTCATTTTTGTTACTGCTAGTATGATATTATGGCCCACTGAAATTCACTTATCTGAAGCCTTTGTTTATCATGGATTCACAGAGCGATTTTCTTCTTTAGAAATGAAAACTGTCAACCAGTCAGACAATGCCAGAGATAAAGGGCATATGACCAAAAAGTGAAGCACAGAAAAAAAATCAGTAACAAAAGCCCTCCTACCTGCCAAACGCCTTCTTACCTGCTGTTATGAAAACTCCGGGTCCTAAGATTTTGTTTAGCAGCACAATGGTCTAATTACAAATGGCTTTGGTAGAACATACATTATTCACATTATCAGGCATAGGATAAGAATTTAAAAAACACTGCTAAATTAATTTCCTTCCCAAGATGAAATGAGAAGTTGCTCAGGGAACCAGGTGATACAGAGAATTAACAGAGCTTTGAACAAATGAGAAAACAGAGCAGGGAAACAGAAAAATCAAAGGGGTCTAAGTATTCATCAGCTACCTTAAATTAAGTATGAAACCAAAGAGCTGTGACAGCCGACATTCAAAGCATTGCACAGGCTTCATAGGTGTCTATTTAACACAGGGAGAGCAGTCCCTGGTTGGGAATGGTTCCTCAGGGCAGAGCCAGGTTTGGTCCAGAGCCAGGGCTGGTGCTGGTGTTTAAGAGAGGGAATGTGGAGATGAACAGGCAGGATCTAGGTTGACTTATGCTTGTTTTATGCTGCACCCTTCCCCACATTCCCTAGTGCTACCATCCATGGCAAGCCAAGCAGAGGGGATTGCCTCCACCCCCCAGACCATGTCCCACCAGGCTGATGTCCATTCCACAGGGTGCTCCTGGGGTGGGTGAAACTCACTGCTGGAAGACCAGTCTGATAAGTCACAGACAGTAAAGATTTTATGGATCTCTTACCAGATCCATAGACGTCAAATATGCTGGTTTTAAGCCCATGATGACAAGGCAAGGAAAGTCCTTGTTCTTTCCCACCTTATACCCAGCTTCAAGGCTGGCACCTGGAAAAAGCACATGCTCCGTGTGCTTATGGGATCTCTCAAAGGAGCTGGCTTTTCTTAGAATAGGGGAAGCCATTCATATCAGATGGAAAAGGAGAAGCAAACTTCAGCCTTGGCATACAGAGCAGCCCTTTGCCAATACACCTCCCTGAAATGAGAATACAGCTGAGAACAAAGATGTGGTCCCTTGCAAGCACAAGAGCGTCCTTATTCTCTGTGTTCCTCCTACAGGAGCCTCTGTGTGGCCTCTTGCCCTTTTTTTTTACCACAAACCGTTTGGACACGAGATACATCATTTGATCTTATGCCCAGGTGGTTTCTGGTGATATCAAGAGCAACAACAGAGATTTGGGGAATCTTCATCCCCAAGACTGGAAGCCCACCATTCCCTTCCACACGCACGGTGGCTGTGTTATGTATATTCTGTATTTTCCATTATTCCTGTATGTTCAGGGGTAGGGAACGCACATGCCCTCAGGGGAACTGGAAATCCTGTTTGACCATCAGCACAGGCAGGTTCCCAACATTTTGTGTTCTCTCATGGGTACCCCAGATGGGAATCCCATTTTCCGAGCACTCCTGCTCAGCTCCCTCACGGAGGCAAAGCCCAGGAGAAGCTGGCTTGGTGGGAGTGCCAGAACCCTCTCGGTGAGCAGGACCTGCACTTTTATCTATCAAGCAAACTGAGAACAAAGGAGGGGAAGGATGGGGCCATTTGCAATTAGAAAATGCAAGGAGGGGAAGAACTAGCTTTTCCGCCACACTGATTTCCCACAGGCAATACAAGCCAGACTAACTTTCTCCTAGATTTTTGGCTTCTCTGGCCCACTCTGCTACTTTCAGTCTATAGCTTAGGCTCTGCGCTTCACGTAAGTAGGGGGAAACAAGACCCAAGCAAGAGAACAGAGGGAATAGTAGTCAAAAATGGCATGTTTCCCTACCTCAAATGCACCCTTAAGCATTTCTACATGAATATCCACACCTAAATATTTTTTTGTCCCCTGCCTCCCTCATTCTCTCTCGGGCATTTATTTACGTAAGAAGGGTGACAGCATCTAAAAGAAGAGCTAATTGGCTCAGACACAACTGGATGCTGCATGAGGAAGGGCACTCATCTCTGATTGATAGATCAAAATGCTTCTGCTTTCTGTTGCATAAAACATGCATAAAATTGGTCAGAAAAGAAGCATGATATTACAAACAACTCAAGAAGTTGCCACAGTCACAAAGACTAAATATTTAATCGATTTGTTGGTTATGCAAGAGGTGAGCACAAATCCCAGTTCCACTCACCTGAGAAGGAATGCACTGAGGAGTACTGCTGATGCCAGATGACAAGTGGCATGGAGACTTGCCCAGCTGCTACCCATGGCTCAGAGTAACCCAGCTTTCACCCCAGCCTGGAAGAAAATGAATGATCTACTTTTACAAAGAAAAATTCAGAAGTCCTTAAGTGTTACTGAAAGACATTTTTTTTAACGCCACCCACATAGCCTTCATTTTTTGGTAAGTCTCAAAGTAAGAGCCACACCAAACAAAAGTTTAACAATCCAAATTTAGATTTTCTAAAGCCTCTTCCATCACTGCAGCATTTGTGGGCACTTTGCTGAAGTGTATTCGCTTCAAAATGTGCTTCAGTTGTTCCTTAAGGGGGTAAGAGCCATCCCTCGAACATACTGCTGAACCTTCACAAAAACCTGCAGTTTTCCATTAAAAAAACCCAGCTGATGTAGCTGGAGAGTTTGTTGGGTGAGAAAAATCAAGGTTGGTCACAGCTGGCCTTTGGCTTGAGCCTGCGGCCCTGCTCCAAACCTTCCACTGCTCTGCAAGCACAAGGGGCTCCATTCACCGCCCACGTAACGTCACTGAAGTCAGATAAATCAGCTCAGCTTCTTCTGAAAAGAGCATCAACCATTTTTCACGTTGCAATTCCAGGAGAAAGAAAGGAAAAAATGTATTGGGCTCCAGACACCACAGACTACTGAGTCTCACTTTGTCTGGAAACAATACAAAATTCACATGCAAAGCATAAGGAGGACACAAAGGACCCTGTCAACCCTTACGAACTCGCAACACAGGGCTCCCCTCTGAGCCTATATAAACACCATATGCACTGCTGGCTCTGAGAAATCCTGGGGACAGCTATGGCTGGATAAGAACTGCTGGGCCACCAGATAATCCAGGAGAGAGAGACAAGCTGGTGTGTTAGACAAAGGCCAGCACAGTCCTCGCAACAATCCACCACACGGCACAGTGCGCACTGCAAGGAGCTTTGCTGAGCTGCTGAAGGCAAAACATGGACAAAAGATTAATTGAGCCCTAAATAATAGCTCTCAGTGGAGAGCCGAATCTCTGCACCTTGAACAGCAATGCACTTGCATGTGTCAGATCCCTGATAAATGCCAGTAATGCCCAAAGAGGCAGGAGGTAAGCAGAATTTGCTACCCTTTAGGAGAAAAAATAGGTATTTAAACAGTGTGGTTTAAAAGGTAAATACTCAAAAAAAGACATGGTACCTATGATGTGCAATGGGTACCTACGTATGTGTTGTACTCACCTGACAACAGCAGAGCCAAAACCCAAACAAAGCTACCCCTCAAGGCTCTGAGCTGGTCCCCATCAGGTTTAGCTTTGCCAAGACACTGTGTGGGACCTGGAGAAGCTGGTGTGACAGCCTCTCCTACCAGAAGCATGTCGTGTGCTCAACATCCCACAGCTCGTGGGCTGCAAAGGTAGAAGGAATCATTTCTATTACTGTAGAGACATTATTTCAGACCTCTCCATGGGTCTGGCACTTTGTTGTGAAGAACTACACACAAAGCCTCCAAGACTGTGATCTAATTCCTGAATATATTAAAAACAGGACTATTCTGTGGCATGGGCAAACAGGAGGGAAAACTCTAAGGAAAGGCTGGATTAGGACCCTGCCATTCACAAGCAAACAAATCATTGCTAAGTGCTTGTAATCCATGAGTCCAGGACTGCTCAGGGCAGGATGACCCTCCTCCAGTTGCTTGCTGACCATTTATGTCATCTCAAGTCACTCTGAAAGTATAGTGTGTTCAAATTGGAAGCTTCAACAGCACAAATATTTCTCAAGTGCCTCAGCTCTCCAGATGAGATACATACATGTTGTCTCTCACCTTGTCTGTACATGGCTTCCCACCTTGTCTTCTCCACACGCCTCAGTTCTCATGGACAAGCAGTTGGAAGTGTGACACACAGGGGCCAACAGCTGCATTACCTCCTACAGCTTGGACTGCACCTACATGGTACAGCCATGCCCTAACTCTCCGGGCTGCCAGATGAGACAGAAATCCCAGTGATGGTGGGAACTGCTGCTCTCTCAGCACAGTACCTGTGATAAGCAGGGTGCTGGTCCTGAGAGGCTAGAGGTGGACTACTGGTAGAGATCAGTTCTGTAAATGAGACTCTACCTGCTGTGTCTGCGGTTCACAACTCCGCACTCCCCCAGCCCTTTTCACTCCAGCCAGTCCTGTTAGAAACACGAGATTTACATTTTGGTAGGGACCCGCTGTGTTTACACTTTCCAAGTGGCTTATACATTTATGGCAGGTTACTGGGAACCTCAAGTGTCAGACAGATTTAAGAGCTCAATATCACAGTGGGCAGTGGAGAGCACTTCGAACTCAATCGATGCTGACCAAAGCCTTCTCTCTGAAGATGATACGTTTGCTTTTGGTGTTGGTCCCATGTGAAGTACTGAACTGTCAACCTCATCAATTGATAATTTTGGGAGTCCTGATCTTCTCCTACAAACACAGCTTGCTTTTTAAGTGCAACTGAGATAAAAAAAGATACAGCTTTTGAATCTTGCATTGGCAGTTTTATTGCTAAGGAAGTCTCCAAAAATGCATAGTTTCTTCAGCTGAAGAGTTCTCAGCTGATTTTGATGAAACTTACTAAGTTATTCAGNTCCCCCCCCCCCCAAAAAAAGCTGATTAAATATTTTAAAAATTTCTGCTGTGACCAGAGAATGAAAATGCATAATCTTATGATGGATATTTTTGTCAAATTATACATTTTGCAGAGGCAGAATTCCTTAAATTTTTGCAAGCTTATATTGAGAAAACATAAGACTGAGAGTAGACCTACAAATATATCCATGCTAAAATGATATTCCAGAGACTTTGCAGTGCTTTTTCCATAAATCTGAGTCACAATGAGCAAACCTCTGACACTGCTTTCTTTCAAGTATTGTTTTACTAAAATAAAAAATGAAAATCCATGTGCTTCCTTCTATGATGAATTATTCAGCCCCTACAGAAAAAGGGACAAAAGGAGGAAAGAAGAAAAAAGCTAAGAAGCATATAAATATCACTCACAAAATGCAAGAATAAATCTAATAACTTTTGGAATTTCTGTGGAAATATATTTTAATGTTCTTTTCAACACAGGAAGTGTGGCCTCCGTTCACATGAAATAAATGTACATAAAAAAGATACCAAAGGTTCTTGTGCAGCTGCAGTGCAGCGAGCTGCAGCCATCCATCATGCAGTTGCTGCCCAGGGGGAACTGCCCTTTTATCCTAATTGTGTGCAGGGTTGTTCAGCTGTCACATGTGACTCTGATAGTCGTTTCTGCAGTTTTGCCCACATTTTGTATACAGACTTCTGTAAATAGACCTCTGGTCTTCATTTCTCTGATCTGCTCTCTTTTAACAAAGTACAATGTATCTGCAAGAGGGGAATTGTGTTCTCAAAATTCAAGCAGGCATGGTTCATCTTGTACACTATCAGAAGGAAAAAATCTAAACTGATATTAAATCCTGTGAAGCAAAACCCTTTTGTTTTCAAAAATAATAAATGAAACAGAGTCATTTATTTTTTATAGTGCTGATACAGTTGACTCTGATGCTTTTTCCTCAGCTATAATGTCCCAAATAGTTATTTCTAATGATCATCACTTTAAAGTACAGCATTATACACCTCCCTTGGTACAAATCGATTTTATGTAGAGGTTGATGCTTTCTTTCTACTATTATGACCAAGTTTAATTCAAACATAGTAGGAGCACAGCAGGAAAATGCACTACTTCAAATACAACTCCTACTGCAGAGCAAAATAAGAAATTCAGCTTATCTTGTGATTAAAGCAGATGAGAAAGAGCAGTCAGTATATGAACATTAATATGTATGAAGCTCAATAGAGTGTCTGTAGATGACAGCTGTATTCTTCGCATGAGGCACTGCTGGATGGGAGTGTTTTGCAGTGGTGTAAACAAACCCCTGTGGCCCAGTGGTGGTGGTGGCACACTTGGTCCTGCCTCTTCCACCAATGCTGCTCTGGAGCAGCCACCTGACAAAAGGAATGGGGCTGGAGGTTCACTGAGGTCACATCCACCACAGTTAGTTAGTTACTCCTGCCCCTTCCTCTGGAGTACCATTGCAGGCAGAGTCCCTCTGCTCACATCCATCATGTTGTGAGCTCCCAAGGGCAGAGGGCTGCTGCCCTTCTGGGCTGAAGAGTGCTTAGCACCATCATGTGCAGTCCACCTGCAACCTGTCCTTCCATTTTCCAACTTAAAATGTTAAACTTGGTTAGACCTAAAATTCAACTTTTAGTGGCTTCAGAATCAATATTTTTCTAGTTTGTCAGAATTGCTTGATCCTGAGTAAAATCCACAAAAACACCCCCAAAAATGATGTGTCTTGGTGTGACGCAGGAGGAGTTCAGACAGAGAGGAGCCTCCCAGTTCTTGCCCAAAGCTGGCCCGGCCTCTGACACTCTGGACTGAAAACATGGCAAAAGGCCAAATGATATTTTGTGAAAATATGCAAGTCCTTGGGAGATGAGATAAACAACCTTTTATAATAGATTCAAAAACAGCTTCCCTGGAGAAATGACAAAGCGAGTCCTCATTTTGAAGAGTGGGGTATAAAAGATAACTTCTTGGAGGTCCAAGTCAGTCACATTGATGCGAGGAAGATAAATATAGCTACAGAAATGGCTGCTGTACTCCAGCCCATCAGATTGGCAGTGGAAACTCTGCGCGGCCTCCCTTGCATCGTCTCAGAGCTGATGTTTACAAGGAATAAAATACATAATTAGGCAAGCAGTTGGCAAAAGACATAATTTATCATATTAAGCAATTAAGCAGTACTGGACCGATTTGGCTGCAGCTCTGAAAAATCCGCATAATGAAACAGTGGCACTTGACATTAAAGCTGAACTTTCCTTACGTCCAATTTCACCTGCCATTCATAGAGACAAAGTTTTTTGGACTGACCCAGCTGGGAATGTGGGCAGCACAGATGCAGACCCCGGCTGTTTGTCTCCACAAGCTGCCGTGGCTGCAGCAGGGCTGTGCCAGCCTGGAGCAAGCGCCTGGGCACCAGCAAGGGCTGCGAGCAGGAGCAAAGCAGCCCATTCCCGTGCTGTGCTCGGAAAGCTGTGCCACCAGCATGACTGTGATTTTCGCGGACTGGGGAGGTCCCTGTGCAATCACCACTTCCCTGCTACAGGGTGTTCCCTTCCCAGGGTCACTCCCTGCAGGTGTGCCTCCTCACAAGCCTCTCAGCACTCAGGGTGCCGGGGAGGATACTCGCTGGTGTTTGGCTCTGTGGCAATGCAGGGGAGAGGGAAGGGTAGACCATGGTCTCTGCTGGCCCAGCAGCTCTGGTGGGATGGATTAGCTCTGGCTCAGCAACAGCCACCCCAAAACTGCACAGCCATTCTCTATCACTGCACACCGCTACACATCATGTTTATATCTACAGAGGCAAACAGATCCCACCTTAAATGGGCCTGAAACTATCTTCTCCTAGTTTAGGGAGAGACAAGGACAGCACCCAAAGCATCATAGGAATGCATTTGTTGTTTGCTTTCTATCTTTTTTCTTTCAGTGAACACCAGCATTTAACTCTAATGGAGCCATTTTACTTCTCTCCATGATCCTTCATGATTTTGGAGCAGAGAGAAAGAAATCAAAGCACAACCACAAAGTTGCATGCCCATCATTCATGCACTTACAAATGCTGCCAACAATTTCTCTTTTAAAGGATACTAGCTTTGATGTCTAACATCCTCTAGTTAAAAAATTATCCATTAAATGTAACTTTCGTCTCACTTACGCTGTTCCATCCAGTTTAGTTAACTGAAGCAGGTGGGTTAGTTTTGCTCTCTGCCTCCCCACACTAACACAGCAGTTCTTTGTTTGTAGTCTCCATCGTTGCAAGCTAAATCTTCGAGTAAACTGTTCATGCCTGGAATTGTTATATTTTTGAGAAGTCTTCTGTACACAAGAGAGCTTGAAAACCTTTATAAAAACAAAACGTATCATTATTTTAATCAATAACTAGCTAGTAATGGCAGGAATTTTTAAAAGCTAGTGTTTATTTCAAGAGTCTGACTTGAGACGCTGTAATGGGCTTTCAATTACCGGAGCTTTGTATTAGGTTTAACTCCACAATCACTCTTCACGTTCCCTGGTCATTACTCCTGAGATGAAACGCCGAGGAGATGGGGGAATCCCCTGTGTTTTGCCTGCAGCAGGTACCCACTATCAATACTGCTATTATCCCTACATACACAGCCAGAAAGGACTTTTTGTGCTGTCAGCAATCTGCACATCAAAATATGCTCAGTGCAGAACGAGAGTTAATGAGCTGCCTTCTTTGTGCAATTTTATTGGAGATAACAGACCTGGGTATATGAAAGGCCTTTATGTAAGTGAAGGCAGCAATGGAAAAATTCAGATGGAAATTGGTTTTTTAAGCAACACTTCTGCTGTTTGGGTTTTCTCTTCCAGCCCTTTCAGGGCTGCTTAGCCAACATAAAACCTCTATTTTTGTCTTCATGTCTACTTTTTTCCCCCCTAAAAAAAGGAATAAGATGAAGGCCACACCAGAAAAACATAACCTGCAGCTATCATATTTGCCTGCAAATTCCTTCTCAAAGCTCATCTTGCTGCGATGTTTCCAAAACATGGCATGCCTAGTCACTGATACACCTAAAGTAAACTTGCTACTTCTCTTCCTAGTGTTTTGAACCTGTTGTCACCACTATTTCCAGGTTAGATCCAGCTCTGCTGCCCAGCATTCCAGATGTCTGACCAACAGGCTGTTTCTCAGGGCTTATGGAAATGTAGTGTGAGCTAAACACCCTGGGACTGCTTAACCCATGTCTTAACATTACATCTTGCACTCTTTTGCTTCTCTGTGCACCTAGGTATATTTCTCATGTGTCCCTTTCCTTGGGTGCTCCAGGACAAGAAGCAGAGGGATGGATGGTAGGGGGATGCTCCCAGTGTTCACCCAGTGATGCTGGGTGCTTGCTTCTGGGAGCAATCAGACCCAAGGTTGTGTTCACACTGGGAGGATGATGGAAAAAGCCATGAAAGGGAGAAACATGTCCCACTAGAGTCTCAAAATTCAACTGATTTTGATGACGCAAATGTTATTTTTTTTTTATTAATGAGAAAAATGAAATAAGGATTCTGAAATATTTGTATAGCTCTGCGACAGCTCAAAGGCTCTTCTCAAAACAAATCTGATGCAGTGCTCACAAAAATGCTGATTTATAGGCTAAAACGTGATGTCATCTAGTTTGGAGCACATAGATCTCCATGCATGCACTTATTCCAGGAAATAGAAGTCAAGGCTCAACCTGAGAAGAAACAACCATGTTTCTGCACTTACTTGATCATACAAGACTCAAAAAACATCTCTTCTTTGGAAAAAGATGACCTAGTTTTGTTCCTTCTGTCTTACAAATCGAATTCTTCTTACAGCAGGTCTGGAAGCTGATGAACACCATCTTCTTGTAACTATGAGAAACCCTTTCCTCCATGTGTCTCCTTGCAGTAGGCAAATCTGCTGCCTGAGATGTGAGGCTAAAAAAAAAGCTCTAGGCTGGTGCTGCTGGAAGGATGTGCAGTTTACAGCATGGATGTTTTTCTGCCTTGGCTTTCTGAGCCAGCAAGGGTGTAAGATGCACCAACAGGAGGAATTTATCCACTAGCAGAGGGTCCCAAAAGGCAAGCACAAAGCCTTCAGACATCCTGATGCTTGCCTGCACCTAGTCAATGCAGTGAGATCTATCTCCACATATCTATCTCCCTGTCGTTTCCTGAGCATATGTAACCCTGCAGGCAAACCCACAGATTGCTCTGGCCAAAAGATGAGGTCATCATCTGCACACCCATGTTCAAGAGCACTGCGAGAGCTCTGGTCTCTCAGAGACACCCAGGCAAATGCCTACTGCTTGCAAGTAAAGTTATTTTCCTCATGACCATTTCCAAAAACTTATCCCTGAAATAAAAACCCAACTTGTCCTCCAACAACTGCCTCCTGACCCGAACAGATCTCTCACACATGCTGGTGCAGCTAGAGTGACTCTATGGATTTATGTAGGGCAAACCACAGATCTGAATCAACTCCCCTCCGTCTCAGCAAGCTCTCACTCCTGATGGGACTAACCTACCTTTCACTGCACACATAGACAATGCCTCTGCTCCTCTGTGCTGTCAAGTCTATGCTTCACTGGAGTTTATCATAGCACCGAGATTACAAAACCCTGCAGCTCCATGATGTTGGACCAGGATCCTCCCTGGGCTGGCCTCCATCATCTCCCCCCACCCTGCACAATGGTTCCATCTCCTTTTTTTCCCCTCAGCATAACCCCTGCTTCTATTTTGCTCCTTCTTAAGGGATCTCTCCTTTCCATTGAAGCCATTCATGTTTCCTGCCCTAACCAACTCAAATGTCACGGCTGCTTTCCCACCCATCCTAGTGTGTATGCTGGGGGTGTGTTTTAGGGCATATATTTGGGAAAACACTCACCTGAACCTGTGCATTAATTCCACACTCTTGGGAGCCCCTTTCATCCTAATGCATCACCATCATGAACAGTTAATTAGGATCACTGTCTATCTAAAAGGTGGAAACCTCTTTTTCTTGCAGAATAGCACAACGTGTGTCCTTTATTTCAGTTCCCTGCCATGCTCCTTGTCCATTGGCAGATTTTTTTGCTCTGTGTTCCCCATGTGTTAGTGATTAGCTCTGCTGTTACACCCAAGCTAACAATTTCACTGCTAAGGCTGAGATCTTGCTGGTTTGAGGAGCGAACCAGGATGCACCAGGAAATATATTTGTTAAACAAGCCTTCTTAGTTATTTGTTTAGAACCAGAAAATCAGACACGTCATGAAGTAGTTAATTAACATTTGAAACATACTGTTACCTCCATCTGGCCTGAGGATTAGCCAATAAGTGGGGTCTTGCCAGGTTGTTTCCACTACAATACAATGGATGACATGTCAAGCATTTCCTTGGTGCAGCAATGTTTATTTATCATATGAGACATATACAGAGTCTTGTTTCCCTGAACACAGAGGGCAAACAAACAGGAGCAGGTTCCTTGCTCAGCAGCCCAAGCCTGCCTTTCCAGGGAGCACTGTGCCCAGAAGAAGCTCTGTCTCTTGGCTTGCTCCCAGAGGCTGCTCCTGGATGTCTTACTACAGCCTTTCAGTGACTCCACAACAAATACATTCCTCTGGAAAGTTGGAGAGCTATTTTTAAACCCCCTCACACACAGCTGTAATCAATCCATCGCCTGGCCCCGCCTTTGCCAGGACCTCTGGGAAACCCCTCCACCCACACTGCTTGGCTTCTGCTCAAGCCTCATAGGCAAGGCCAGGTGCTATTCTCTAATTACACAGAGGTGTGTTAATTGTGGCTATTACTTAGCCCACATGTGTGCCAAGATAACGCTCGTGGAGCTTTCACGAGCGCAAGAGAAGAAGGGTGTGATGAGCACCTTCCAGTGTGAGGTGCAGACGAGGCACCAGACGTGACACACTCAGGTGGATCTGTCTTCGCAGAAGGAGCATGTGAGGACAGCTCAGGAATTCGCAGCTGATCTCCTCCCAAAGTGCATATCCATAGTCAGTTCTGTGGCACCTGAGCCATCATGCTGGTGGCCCAGCAGCTGCAGACAGCCAAGTAGGGGTTGCTTTCTGCCCCTCCTGTTATACCTGCTTTGGTTCTTAGCCCTACACTTACTCACTTGCCCTGCTCTGCAGACCCATTGCATCACCCTTCAGGGCTGTCCACATCTCTATAGATTCAGATGAGCCCGTGTTTGGTTTTATTTCTGCAAGACACACAATGAGAAAGTCAATTGTGGCCTTTTCTTTGATATTTTTTATGTTTAACATAAAAATTAATACTTTGTAACAATTTCATAATCAAAAGTCCTGAAGCTCCCTGAGAAGACAAAGCATTCAAGAAAATAACAAAGATTTTTGAGTCAGGATAAATCAGTAAGAAAACACTAAGAGACCACTGTAGACCTGCCTGGGGAAACTGCACGTCTCTCCCACAGTGGAAGAAGGTGTGCAGGGGCTGGAGCACTTCTGCATCTGCATCCCAGAGGAAAGCATTAAAGTCACTGACCTTTCCACTCACTGCAACATTAATATCTGAATGTAAACATCTATGGAAAGAAATCAAGTCTGCGAGAAAGGAGGAGTTGTGGTCTTCTGGGACGGACCAAGGCTACAAAAGAGAACTCAGTCCAGAACAGGCAATAACACAGCTGCTTAAGGTGCTCATCATGGGTACATTAAACCAGGAGTCCAAAACTCCTGTTTTAAGCTCTCCTTCAGAACGAAATCCTCGTGTTTTCAACAAAGAGGGCAAAAAATCAGCACCATGTCTGCTACAAGGCAGATACCAGCTTCCTCCCCAGCAGGCATTTCTCCCTCCTGCCCCGCCACCTCTGATTTCTGCCCCACGGTGCAGCAGGCAGCACGGCTGCCCATCCAGGGCTGGCCATGTGCACAGCCCAGTCCAGAGCCAGCCTGAGCAGACCCATGGGGCTGCAGCAGTGTAGGAGAGGGGAAGGCATGGAGTGAAGCCACCATCCCCTCCTGTGCAGCTTTCATAAGCCATTGGTGGCTGTGCGGGCACACCATGGGCAGAACTGGCAGCACTAGAGGCTCAGCTACAGCCAAACTAAAATAAAGGCAAATTCTGTTCCTCTAATCCCCAAGAGAACTGAAATCATAGTGTCTCACCGCCAACCTCCACAGGGGAGCACCTGCTCCCCTCCAGACAGTCCTGCTGGAACCCCAGCCCTGTGATGGGAGCTGCAAAGGGGCTGATGGAGGAAAGGCAACTTGTACCCACTCCTGGAGATAATCTACCTCCCTTTCCAAGCAGAAATCCCACTGATATGCAGAGGGTCGGCTGCTCACTGAGTTATTCATAGAGTACTTCCAGCCCCAAAACACACACAGTGTCTTTGGAGAGGGGGAAGAGGATAGTGGACTCCCCACTGCTCTGTGACAGGGCAGGCTGAACTTCTCCTCAGCACCAGCTGCACTCAGGCAGGCTATTAATTAATTTTATAGGCCTTTAAAATTTCTTATGCAGCAGAAAATGGTTTTCAGGGAAAAGCAAACACACCCTGTGCTTTCTCTCCAATTAAAGCTGATGAGCTACACTGGCTCAGCCAAGACGTAACAAAACAATGAAAACAAGGCAAAAGGTTTCAAAGTGCAAGTGGTCAAATCAACAACGAAGTTTTTTCCCACATAACAGAAGAAAAATAATTAAATAAAGTGTTGCTCTTCAGAGCTATAGAAGGAAATGAATGTCTAAAGATGGAGATGCGGCAATGGTGAAATACAAACCCACAAGCAACAGAACATCCAGGTCTAAGAGAAGGACACATTGACTACAGAATCTATGGCCAGAAAACTTCTCTGCAGCGAAGACCACTACAGGGCAATTGCCAAAAATAGCCAAACTCCATATTTTAATGCTAAACAGGTATGTTCAGAGGCAACGGAAATTTTTCTAGTGCAGTGTCTGTACACATAAGAATAATTATTGCCTGCAGTAGCAGGAAGCTTCATGAAGGATTTGATAAATAAAACTGCACAAAACTAAAGCCAGAGGAAAACACTGGTGAAAAGCTCCCAGTGCAAGAGACCCCAGATTATGCAACTTCATGACAAGTGCAAGAGAAGAGCCAAGTTATGAGACTGAGTGATTCAAAGGCAAAAATACCCCTAAGAACAGATCCCAGGGGCAATGTGATGTTTGATGATCTTGCTGGGTCTAAGACAGGAACTGAAATATCAGCAGAGATAAGGCTGAGCTGTGCAATGTCCAGCACTGGAATAAACCAAGGTTTCCATTCAAAATTGCCAAAGCCCCACAGAGGAAGATGTTTTCACCACTGTATGCTGGGGTGTTTCACAGTCCTCCCTCTGATTTTGCACAGATGGAAACTGGAGGGAAGCCAGGAGAGTTGCCTGGAGAAGAGAGACCATTTCCCTCATTGCTGCTGACCAGAACCACTGCTCTTACCAATGCTCAATTTCTTCCAGTGCAAAATGACAAGAAAATCCTTTCTAATTCAGGATCCAGCAAGGAATAAAGAGTATAGGTGGTCAGAACTGAGGACTGAAACCATCCTCTAAAAATTACAAACATTCAAGTGCTCCTGTTTTGGGCAGCCATCTACAAAAAGCAATTGGAGTCTGCTGCAGAGCAGCCCTGTACACTTTAAGACCCAAATGCCCAAATGCCCAGGAGGGAAGGGAGCGATGTCTGAGGGACAGCCACAGCCGCTGGGTGCCGTGAGCCTGCTCACATCCAGCACGGTGTCTTCTACAGACACGGAGAGAAAAGGATTGCAAAGGCTGATTTTGAAAAGAAGGAATTGGTGCGTTATAAATGTCATGTTTCACAGCAGCACAAGATTCCTTAGCACCACTGCCTTGCCTCACCAGCCTTGGGCTGGAGCTTTGGGAGCACAGAGCGAGAAGAAGCTGCAGCTCTGCATGAGGAACATCTTGCACATGAAGACCGACTGTGAGGAAATGCAAATCCAGACAGGCTCTCTGCAGGGAAAACTTACGAATATTGACTTTTAAATTGATTTTTTATTATGTGGCATTCCTAGAGATGTGACTTTTGTCCTGGCCCAGCAAGTTAAAGAGATTATTCAACCACCAAACCCATGTGGCTCTAATACCTCCCATGCTTTTAAACATTCGGTCTTTGGTTTCTCACCAACATTTACATCAATAATTCAATGTGGAAAACTCAAAGTGCTCCTGTGCCTTCCTCTGCTAAAGCAGATAAACAAGCCCTGTTCCTCCAGCCACAGAGGTGATGGGAGGAAGGCAGGTGAGGATGAGGAACAGGCAGATGCCAAGCTGAATATCAGCAGTGCAAGTCCCAGAAGCACAGCATGGGGTTGGACATGGCTGATTCAGGCACAGGGAGAGCTCTTTACACACCCACTTCAAATTCTGTGGGGACACTGTCAGGGGTGGGTCACAGGTACCTGCTGGGAAAAGCTACAAGCTCTGCAAGATTTGCAAGTGACTGTGTGTGAATAGTCTTGGAGAGCCAACAGACCATCCCTACAGCTCCAGCACATCACGTCGCCAAAGAGAAAATACATCTTTTTAATTAACTCTCTCCCTAGAATATTGACCAGCACTGCACAGATTCCCCTAGACCTCCATTAGTAACTGCTAATGCTTAGAATATAATGAATAAAACCCAAGAGGCTGTTTATCCTCTTCCTTTTCCCTTTTAGGGGTCATTCCTTCTTTCCATCACCCGCAGCTATTTTTTCCCATGAATTGAATCATTTTACCGTGCTGAAGTTGTTTCAGTACAGATGCTTTGCCTCCTACCGCTGTGAGCCCATCATGCTGCTCTGTGACCACAGCCACTGCAAGAAAATAAACCTCGACAACATCTCAGCGGAGGAGCATTTGGAAGCTTTTAAAGAGCAGCAGTGCCTGTGGCAGAGCAGCCTTTCCCACTGCCACTGACAGATGGAGATAGAATAGGCTTTCTTAGTCTCTTTTTAGAGAACTGATGCGATGGCAACAACAATCTGCAGACCAAATTGCTAGTGTCTCCCCCAGTTTATGTCTCATCTCCCATCAGGCAAACCCTTCCTGAAGGAAGATCTTGGTCCAGCCCCAGACACCCACATGCAGGTGCCCTGCTGAGACCTATTTTTAGCCCTCCTTACCATTTAGCTCATTTCCCACGCTGGTCCAGTCACTCCTTCATGGCATCTTATCCCAGCAACAGCCCTGGCCAGCACATTTTTCTAGGCAATTTTATCCCTGCCAATATCCGTCCCTCGAATGTCAGCTCTTACCCCATCTGAAGGGATGTGTGGAAGCCTTGAAAACAAAGACCAGAGAAGG
The DNA here is from genome assembly GCA_013397115.1 of Edolisoma coerulescens. Classification (NCBI taxonomy): domain Eukaryota; kingdom Metazoa; phylum Chordata; class Aves; order Passeriformes; family Campephagidae; genus Edolisoma; species Edolisoma coerulescens. The sequence goes on along the minus strand of VWZW01004700.1, from coordinate 1,302,095 downwards.
AAGGCCGCATACAAAGAAAAGTGACTTCTTCCTTCTCCATTTCAATCAAAGTCAGAGTTACTGTCTATGGTAACAGAAGACATTTCAGGCAAAAATGGGACTTGTTCAAATTTACTAACATCTCTATGTGTCTTTTTGTACCCACTAATAGCTCACCTTCCTTGCAACCTTACTATACTCTTGAAGTTTGCTGTATCTGCAGACAATTCTTTACTGGGTGAGCCAAACATGCTTGTTGGCTGTGAATCTACAAACTCTTAGTTTCCGCAAATATTTTCTCATATCCTGATGCAAAGTGAACAGAAGCTTTTTTACATATATATACATGGTGTGATTCCCGGAGGGGTCCTGTGCAGGGCGAGGAGTTGCACTTTGATGGTCCTTGTGGGTCCCTTCCAACTCAGTATATTCTATGATTATTATTTGATATATGTTTATTAACTTTGATTCAAGACATATATACAAAATTTGTTTTACGATTTTCTTCCTTACTGCTCCCCTCCGTAAAAGAAAAGCTTAACAGTCCCCCTGGGCTCATTGCTGCCCATCACTTATTTACATCCTATTCAGGAAGGGCTGAGCAGACCTGAGCACTGTCAGGTAGCTACAGCACACTTCCAGGTGACTGCCACATTCCTCCTCTGCTTTTCTTTCTTCAAAAGTGCTGGTTGCCTTTTATATTGCTGCTGCCTTGTGAAGCAAAGTCTGTCCTGAGCCACACAGAGGGATGGCCAGAGATTTGTTCTCCCCAGCACACCTCTCTGCAGCAGTACCTATAATTTAGACTTTAGAAATGGATGCAAGTATTTCACATTTATTCCCTAAATAGGGCAAGCAGGGATTGTCTGTCCTTTCTTCAACTCAGCAGTAAGCCACTTTAGTACATTTACTGACAGCTAAAAATAGACAGCCCATGCCTCTGCTTCCTCCACTGAGTCACCAGCAGTTTTCTGACCAATCCACAGTTGTACAGCAGATGGTTGGGCTCCAGTTCAGAAGGTGCGGGGTGTTTAACTCCAAGCACTGGCACGCTCACAGACCTCATCCATTGCCTTACAAGGGTGTGCTCCTTGGAAAATGATAGGCAATACTCTCACTGACAGAGATGCCAGGCATCAGGGAACACCAACATGGGCTCTGTATTACCTGCAGGGCAGGTAAAAGCAACTCATCTAGCCCTCAGGATCTCTGCAATGAGGCAGAGCCTAAAGTGGGAGAAAGTCTGCAGTCCCAAGGAAGGGGGGAATTCCCAGGAAGCAGAGAGGGCACATCCTGGGCTGAGCTCGGGGACTCCCGCTGGCATGCAGCCAGCTTTTGCACAAGGCAGCTATAAGTAAACTCAGCCAATGCTCTCCAAAGAGCTGAGCAAACAGAGCACTGTACAAGACTTTGTACCAGTGTTGCAAGAAGCCAGAAATGTGGCTAAACTCCCCCACCTCAGTGTCTGTCTCCCCGCAGCCAGCAGCCCTAGCGAGGGGAAGGGTGCCTACAGGGATAGATGCTGTGGAAATCATGCAGTGCCTCATCCAAACCTCCACCCTGCCACCCCTCAGCTGCCCTTAGCCTTGGTGACATGGTGGCACAGCTGGGTTTGGCAAAACGAGGTGCTGGCATGGCTCGGTGACCCAGCAGCAGCTCCTGGTGCGTTGCACAGCCCTTCACCAGCTCCAGGGATTTCCACAGGGTGTGCGAAAGCCGGGGGGGCCCCAAGGCAGCACTCTGCTTTCTTTCAAATCAGCCAAGAGGATGTCCCCTGTCCACCCAGTGCACCACCGCAGGCAGATTCCTGGCGCCTCCTCTGGGAAACTGAGGCAGAGACCGCTCCCGCGCTGTGAGGGGGGTGGTGAGGCCCTGGTGCCCTGCACACATCCCTAGGATGTTAGACACAAATGTCTAACAACCTCCTTCAAAACAAAAAGGTAATTAGAGTTCTCTGATCAGATAGCATGTTTTACTGGCTGGGACAGGAGACAGGATTTCTGGCTTCCTTATCAGGATTACCCAAAATGAGTAATTTTCCCAACTTTCTCTCAGTTTGAGAATTTTATATATTTGTTTATTTAAAGTCTCTTCAGATTTTTGTTGTTGTTTGGTCTTTTTGGCTTGTTTTTTTAATTAAAAGTAATTTAGTATGCTTATCTTTTTTTAAAAAAATCCCATTTAAAATATTCCAGGCTGGTCTCAGTTTGACAGCAAGAAGGTGGGTGTGGGGATGTCAGAAAAGTTATTTATTTTGGGTAACTTTGTTGCTAGCTGTTTCTTCTGGGAGTTCAATAAACCAGTTAGCCATAGGTTGCTATTTTTATATGGCATTGCCCTGTTTAAAAGAGGGATGAGTTCAGAAAAGTGAGACCGGGGCTGCCACTGGCATGGAAGAAGAGTGGAAACACATACTGGGTCCAACATTTGCTGCAGGCTGGAGCGGAGATGGTGCACCCAAGTGACCAGGCTGTGTCCCAGGACATGATAGGGGATGCTGACCCCACAGGATCATGCACCCCTAGCTCCCCAGAAACCTGCCCAGTTTCACCATGGTACAAATGGGTTGTTTGTCAGGGCCACAGGATGACGGAGCGTGGAGAAAGTCCTGTCCTCAGGGCAGAAAGCATGTGAGGTAATTTCTGGTCTCACATGATGCTGTAAAATCTGGAAAAAGTGGGTACCAAAAAAACTTTCTTCCATAGGATGGAGCAGGGGGTCAGATCCCCAGCCTTGCTCCAGCCTGTGCAATAAACCTGATTCCCCAGCCACCCACTTTGATTTTTCCACCACACAGCCTGGCAGGGAGAAGCAGGTGTTGAGAAGACACAGGATTTCAGAAGGAAATCTGATTTCCCTCGAGTTTATCACTTCTCCCTCCTGACTCTGCTTGTCTTTTCAGCAGCCATCAGCAGCTCCCATACATGCAGTACACTCCCCTCATTTCCTAGCTGTACCAGGAGCCGTCGTAGTAGGAGGTTTAAATAATTGTTTTTGCAAGAGCTGCTTTCTGTAGAGCCTTTTGAAGGTCGTGCTGATTATTTCCTCCCAAGCAAGCAAAGCACCATGTAATTACTGCAAATGTCACCTGGTGAAAAATCACTTCCAGTCAATCATCTCAGCCTGAAGATAACTGCTGAAGCTCTTTGCTACTGCAACAAGTCAAATAGAAGTGATGAGGGGGTCTCACATCTCTCCTGTCAAGACTTACATATCCATGCAAACACAATAAATTGGTTAAATAATATTCGTGAGAAGCCAGTCTATAGACTCACTGCTCGGTAGGATCTGCATGCTGGTGGATCATGCAGGATCCTGCTCTTGCTATGGGTGTTCACACAAGGCTTTATTTTAATTCAAAGGGCAAATAGATGCTGTAAACCTACTGCCTCACAGCTGCTGCGGAGTAGGTGACTCAGTGACAAGACACCAATTTGGCTCTGCCGGGACAGTCACGCACAGGAATGCCACTGGTCCCAGCCTTTTCTGCACTATTAGAGTCTGAAGCCAAAAGCATGTAGTTTATGGGATTATATAATGATGGTGTGGAACACTTTCTGCTGTAGAGCTCTGGTTCTATTTAAACTTAATTTGTGATGATCACTATTTGGGACAAAAGATTTCACATTTAGTTAATGCTTGAAGATGTGATTGCTCTTTTTAAAAGACAAAGCTTAAGAGCAAAGGTGATTCAATAACATAGACTGCAATTAATGTGTTTAATAAACATGGAGGCCTCAAATATATACATATATATGAAATCTGCTTATCTGTTTCAAACATCTTGGAAAAACAGCATCTTGTTTTGTCTTAAACAATGTTGTTGATTTTGAAAAAAAATATTGAAAATGAGCACTTAGAATACCATAATTATGAGCACTGATCTAAACCTCTCAACAGGTAAATATCCTGGTTTTAAAAGCAGCTGATTAGATGTGCCTGAGACAAGGTACAAGCTTCGTATTTGGCAGGACACACAGAAGACTGAACTCTATACACAGGCAACTGTCAAGCATCTATCAGGGATGAAATGCAGAGCAGAAATACGTGAAGCAAATTTACCTCTTTGTGTGCCTTGTCAGAATTACTGGCAGAAGTAAAAGGGACACAGTTGAGTACAGAAAAAAAACCCATTAATGGCATCTTAATTTACCAAAATGTTGGAAAAAAACCCTTGGAGGGCTTCACGGGGATGAAATAGAGGAAAGAGCAATGGTGCTGTACTGTGCCATCCAGCTAAGGGCACACACCCAAAATGGGCTACTGCCATAACTCCCATGCACCAAATTAGCAAATGTATATATTTTTATATTTATATATTATTATATATTTATATTTATATATATACTATACATCTATATATATTATATTTATATACTTATATATATGTATATATTTTTAATGATTTTGTTTTGGCATTAGCAGCTGCCATCTAAGAAACAATAGTGAAGTTCTCTCTTACCAGAGCTTTAAATAAAGCTGACACGAAGAGGAAGGATCCTTTTGCAGAAATGCTGGAGGAAAATGATTTTGTACAGATTTCCTCTCCCTAAGTCTAAGCAGTGTCCTGGTCCACTTACTGAAGTTGCCAAGGAAAACAACATTCACAGATGTTAGAAAATACAGTCCCAAGCACCAATCTCACACAGCAGGACAGCATCAGAAATAAATGCCATGGTACCCCATGCTGACTCATGGCCAGGCTGGTGTTCTCTGCAAATTGCTTTAATGCGAATTCCATCTTCATCAACAGTTTTAATAGGGATATGAGAATAAAATCAGATGTGTTAAAAAAAGCGCCATCCATTGGACAACTCAATGGCCATGGAAATCTTCTTGTCAGAACAAAGCATATACTGGAAATCAATACAGGTATTTTACCTACAGGAAAAAAATACATGACTTGTGGTCCCACTGCTGTGAGGTCACAGATTTGTGACCTGATTTGAAACTGGTCTGTCACAAAATGTAGAATAACCAAAGAAATCATTAAGGCAGTTCTCTGGTATTTTCTAGCTGGCAAAGAATAGCCAATGGAGCAAAGTTTCAGCACAAAGTGAAATCCAGCCTTGCCCAGAAGCTGTCTCACTCACAGATCAGTATGTATATTACTTGGAACCTGCAGGGTTCCTGATGGCATGGAGCTGGGATGCAGTAGGAGACCTTGCTCTGACTCCAGGCATCCATGAGAAGTATTCCTCATGTCCTGTCGTACCTGCTGCTTGTTCCTATTCCCCATGGCCCAGAAGAGGAGAGAGTCATGTCTGTGGGACCTGGTGCTGGGGGGTGCAGAGCCTGGCTGGGACACAGGCATTCCCAGGGGGGGATGCTCAGGGACCCTTGCAGTGAGAAGGCTCACCCTCAGCCCTGTGTGTTCACATCAGAAAACCATTTCAGAACACTCTGTATTTCTGTTCTGACCCTAGGACTCCATTGGTGACTGTTTATGACACACAGCTGGCCTCCTGCAATACAACAAAAAACACCTTCTGACACCAGCTACTGATGTGACCAAAGCTGGTGCTGGGTTTCCCCGTGGAGGGCAGAAGGGCTGGGCTGCAGGCTGGTGTTGTCTGAGAGAGGGGTCCCCTCTCCCCCAGCACTGATGTGTCCCCTTCCAGCATCCATCTACCTCAGGAGATGAAGCAGCATGGTGATGCTGCCTGGGGCTCCAGACAGACTATTTTTAGATCAAAGGAAGCCAGATGCTCATCAGATTGAAGGCAATTTCACCTCTGCAATATGCAATTTCAGTGTTGGAAATTATGAGAGTTTAACAGAGCCCTTGAGGATTTCAACATTTGCCTGAAAATTATTTGGCAAGTCTTGAAGCAGCAACATTATTGTCTCAATGCTCTGCTCAAAGCTCTGACAAGATAAAACCTTAGCAAAATTCCTTATTTTTAGAGCAGTGTCCAATACTTGGTCGTATTAACCTGTACCATATTTGCCATTTCTCCTTAAAAATGAAGACTACTGCTTTCACCTGATCTGTTTTCCAAACTGAGGTCTTGATACTGATCTTCCTGCTGAATCAGGAACCGTGCTGTGCATGCTAAATCACCCAAAACAAAATAGTCCCTAACAGATAAATTACATGTTTTCAAATAATTCTCTAGGCAATAGCTAAGCTAGTTTGTGTTTGCTTTCGAGTGGGTAGCATTTTTTTCTCTATTAACAATTTGATAACTGTGTAATTGAAGAAATATTCCACTGAAGACCACAGACATGTAAAGCCTCAGCAGAGGATCTACTGTACGTTATTCTGGTAGATGTAATAAATCTCATTTAAGAGCTTCCGAGCTCAGCAATACTTTAAAAAGGTCAGGAGAGAGCTACCAGTTGCTATTGCACTCACTGGTCTTTTCTCTGCTGGAAAAGACAGAAGCCTAAAGATGTCATCAGACATGAAATCTGGTTTTCATCTCAGCCTTATTCTGGCCTCCTTATATACATTCTTGCTTCAGATTAGGTTTTTTGCAAGTATCATTTTTGGCCTCTGGGATTTAATTCCCACGGCTGCAAATTCTCACTGTCACCCACAAGTCAGACCAACATCTAAATTATTTTTAACTCTGTGTCATTAAAAAAATGGATCCCGTAACAATATATGGGGGGTTTTTGAGAATATAATTTGTCCCAGAGCATTTCAGGTTTAGTTTTTTAAGAAGAGCTTTTTCTTCTGAGGTGACAGGCATAAAGACTTCACCTTGCTAGCAACCAGCTCTTCAATTATATGCTTTCAATTTCTTTTCAGGTAGAAGTGAGCAGACCATGAGATAGAAGTGAGCACTCTGTAAGATGGAAATGAAAAATACTGCAGGCAGCTGGAAGAAAAACAAAACCCAAAAGGTCGTCTTCCCCTTTGCCTGCTCATATCACACCACAGGTTACACTAACTCTATACTGCAAACAAGCAAATACTCCATCTCCCCACTTTGTCCCTCACTCCCCCAAAAGTGCTTCCTCTGCAAACACAAGTGCAGAGGTGTGCTCAGTAAGATATCTTACAAAGGATCACTGGAAAATCCTGCCAGGATTTGTCTCTTACACATATTAAGTATCTGGAGATCTCACCTAGCCAACATTTGCCTTTAACATGTTTCCAGGAACACTTGCAATCCTGCTGGTGTGCAGAAACCACTGAGTACCTATCCTGGTTCTCTGGCCATATAACTTTGGCCAGCTCAATGTCAAACTTGGCAAGCTGTGAGACTGGTAAAATGTCTCTGAGGTCAAAAGAAAGCAGTGTAAAGAGCCTGTGACCTGAGTTGGGAAGGCAGCAGAGCCCCAGGTGTATGTGTTAGCTCTTCTGGTCATCAGCTGCTAAGAGCAAAGGTCCCAACTCTGGGGAAAATGCACTAGAGGAGCTAGTGCAATCTCAGCAAGGCAGTGCTATGGTGGGCACAGAGGGAACAGGTCTCTGTGGACCGTTTCAGAGAAGCTGTAGTTTCTGCAGTGGCAGAGCACAGAGGAGATGCAGGTTTACCTCTGGAGAGGGCACTGGGGAAGCACAAAGGCACCTCAGCTGCAGGGTTTGGCCACCAGAGCAGTGATACAGAGGCAGAAGGACAGGAGAGAACCCCAGGGAATGAGCTACAGCCCCTGGGTTGGTTATTTTGTGCCTCCTCAGATCTCATTGCCATTATGTGAATGTGGTGGTGACTGAAACCTCCTCCAGTCCCAACAGGCACTGTTAAGAGCACAGCCTGGGTGGGAACGGGTCCCTGAGGCCCGAAAGTGAAGCAATTTAGAAAGTGATTCAAAGTACAGGTTGCTACTCAGATTCCAGAGTCAGTGATGCATGACACCCCGCCAACCCACCAGCAGCAATGGCCAAAATATAGCAAGGAAATTGTGTTTGGAAAGTGATTTCAGTGCTGCTATCTAAGTGCAGTCAAGCACTCAATGAGCTTCTTTATTTTTTACCATCCCCTAGCAGGTTTTGGACCCAAAATTGGGGATGACAATGATGTAAAGAGCAGGTGGGAGGGAGTGCTGAGGCAGGTGAGTGTCAGTGTGGGACTTGATGGATGAGGCCTCAGCTCTGAAATGTGGTCAGCATTAGGAGAAATGGCAGGCTTGTATCAGTAATTCTCTGGGATCTCTTTGAAAAAAATTAGTTGGTCAGGAAAGTTTTCTGCACCAGAAGGTCATTCTGCAGAAGTAGAAACAAGTCAGAAATTGTAAGGAACTCAGCCAAAACCCCCCAAAAACCACTAATGTGTTTTAATTAATGCAACTTATTTTCCCTAAATAGAGTCTTTCTAGCAAGAAACCCTTCCTACTCACTTTTACCTACCTAGCATATTCTGCAATTTACCACGCAGCTTCGGAGAATGTTCCAAGCAATCTACACACACACACAAACACTCACACACACTCACACACACACTCACACACCCACACACTCACACACACAAACACACACACACACACACACACACACACACACA
>VWZW01004700.1:1242645-1293456 GCA_013397115.1 Edolisoma coerulescens | reverse complement strand
ACTCACACACACACACACACACACTTCCCCGGCCATTTGCTCTTAGCAGTGGGTAGGAAAGAGTCTATTGCACTTCCTCACTGCCGGTAATGCAATACTTGGATAAACTATGGACGCATGAATGAGCAGGGCTGGACTGACAGCACAGCCTAAGGAGCTGACAAGCGATCAAAAAGAAACAGAGGAACGCAAGAGCACGTACAGCCTTGAGAACAAGCCCTTGGGCACTCTAATGATCCCTCTTTCTGGTTTTTTCCCCAGCTGGGTTTGATGCAGTATTCAGCACCCTTACTTGCAGTAGAAGGACTCAGTAGCACATTCAGGGGTGCATGTGTCTACACAGAGAAATAAGACATAGGTTTTGCATTGGTGCCACGTCTTCTCAGTATCCTCTGAAACAATCTGCATCACTGCCACTTTCTGGTGGTGGGCATTTGGGTTGACCCCTTGATGACAGCCCATAACTGCCACAGTCATATCTGCATCTGTTTCTGGCTGGATGCAGTACTGAAGTTTTCCAAAACCCAGCATGCAGGATTTCAGCCAAGATATAGTCATGAGGAAACAGGAAAGAAAAATAGGAAGAACAAGAAAAAGCTTATTGCCAAACTTATCCGTGCTGGCAGACTGTCCAGTTGACTTGATAATGGTATTTTTAATCTATATTAGGAAGTAGTTCTCTCCCATATCCTCAGCACCGCTCTGGGTGATTGCCCACCCTGAGCAGGATTACTGCAGATGGGGTGCACAGGCAAGGGGCAGGTTGCCTGTTCAAAACATGGGTGCACTGAAGGAGGAGCGAAGGAGGCTGGGTGCTACATGTGGTGCTCTCTGGCATCTGAAGGCTCAAAGCTGCCACCTTTCTGCCACCTGAAAGCAGTTATCCACCTCGCCCAGCACATAGGGAAGTGGGAAGGCAGGGATTGAATTGAAAAGTTAAGCAGGACATGGGCTGGATGCTGCTGGTGGGGCATAACCAATGAGCACCAACGCAGGCTGCCCTGTCTGTACTTTCTGTTTTCTCCTTTGAGGAGTACAGCCCATGCTGCCCCAGGTGGGAAGGACAGGATGAGGAGCAGTAATGTTTTATCTGGCAGTCCTGGAAACAAAATCAATGCACTGGTCTGACCCACTGCTTGCTGTCTCCTGCACCTCCTGCAAAATCACTGTCTTCCTTCTGGCACTGCATCATGTCTGGGAAGGGAAGAGTCAAACAGCTTCTCCTCCTTTGTTTCGGGGCACTGGGGTGGCCAGGGCAGCACATACTCAATGACTGGCAGTCTCAAAATTAGGCAGGTGTCCATCACAATTGGGAGATCTCAGCTCTTCAGCTGCTGGAATGGAGTGTGTGCACAGACTTGGTCTTATTTGAGTCCTTGTACTGGGGCAGACAGAAAGCTGCTCCCTGGCACACGGTGGAATGGCAGAGCTGGAGACTGGGCTCCCAGAGCCAGGTCCTAGGAGCCACACAGAGGAAACCCTTCCAGAGTTTCTTGGATGGGCAGCTCACCTGAGTGCTCCCATTACCTCATCCTTTCATAAAAGGAACACATTTTTTGGCTGAAATTTTTCAGATTTTCTCAGCCTGAGGCAAACTCCTGGTATGCAGAATTTTGGCCCCAACAGCTGAAAATTGGCAAAGTCAAAAGAAAGAGAAACTGTGATGCTTTAGTGGAAAGTGTTAGGCAATGTTAACGCTCCACTGTAGTTCCAGCTGTGTCACTCTGGTTTGGGATACAAACCCACAGGTCAACCCGGTGTTTAGTTGTGTTTCTAAACAGCCACAGACATTACTGATATGAAGTTGTCAGTTTTGCCCTAGGACTGGATATTCAAGGAGATATGCAATTACAGAGATCTTATCCTGCTTACCTACTGGCAATGTTTTTTCTCTCATTAAGACTTCCTGAATGGAAACTTCAGGCTTTCTGTTCCCTGTGTCATTGTTCTACCCATTGAACTCATTGGCAAAAGACAGATGTGTTTTACTTCATCTGGATTTTCCCAGCAGGCTCAAACACAGCTCAGCTGGCTCCTACCCAGCAGTAATGAATCCTCAGGTGGGACAGGTGCCCACCTCCCCAGAGTGGGCACTCATGGGCCAGCATGGACATCTTCAGGTGTGCAACCTGAGGATGTCACTGGAAGGGTTTGTGGAGCAGGACACAGCCTGGGAGAGCAGGAGGTCCGGTCTCTCTCTGCAGCTAATGTGCCAAGTCTCAGCCATGCCAGGATTTAAGCCTTCTGTATCCTATCCACAAGCAGCCAAAATGCCAAGTGCTTGGGCTTCTCAGCTGCTCTGGGACCTCTCTGCTGGATGCAGCAGTGCAAGGCCTTGTTTGATGCAAGTGGGTACGAGTCCTGCAGCAGTCACACAGATTTAGGTCAGATACAAGCCTTGACTGATTTTATTGACGTACACTGGAGAGTGAAGCAGTTGCTGCTAAAAAAGCTTTAAAAAGCTTAAAAAAGTTAGAGCTAAGCTTCTGTCAGTGATCCCTGCAGCCTGCAGCAAGTTCCCAGCAGCACAGACCTTGCTGGGCTCCCTTGGCCCCACTGCACAGCAGGCAGGAGCAAGCCATGGGCTCCAGTGCCTGGCACAGACCCCTGGTTGTAGCATTCACTTTACAACACCCATCCTCCATGAAATAGCCCAGTGAAAAAATGTGCTCTGGGCTTTCAGAACCCACTGTGGGGTACTGAGCTCCTCCCAAGCCTACAGAGGCAGTGGGGGCACTCAAAATGGTGAAGGAAGAGTCCCAAAGCAGGGTTCATTTGAGAAATGAAATCAAATTGGTCCATGGGGATTATGCACCCAAGAATGAATGCCCGTGGGGTGTCCTTCACCAGGGACTTCTTTCTGTAGTAAAGCTAGTCAGAAGCAGCATGCCTTTTGCTTGCTCATATGCTGCTGGATGTTTCACAGGCTCCAGGGAGGGAAAGTACAGCTCTGACTTATGCAAAGGAGAAAAACACATTGCTAGATCATGTGGAGCTTATAAGCCTGAGTTCGCATTCCTAAAATACTTCCGTTTTAGTAACCCTTTGGAGAATAATTGAATTTAGCTCCCTGTAGCAAAGACATGCCAACTATCACCTTGGGGTTTCATATTTGTGAAGCCCCATGCTTTTGAGTTAGGTTACTACCAAAAAAAAGGTCAAGCATCCTCCTAGCAGATGGTTTCACAAGAGAAAATGTAAACAAACTCTGCAATCCAGTATGAAGTAACACTGGTGTCCAGATACTGCCAATATTTCATCCCCTGTGTAAAAAGTAGTGGGCTGTTATTATTTGTAAAGGAAGTCAAATGAGCTGATACAAATAAAGGCTTTTTCAAGAGAAAGGAAGCCTACCATCATATCTACACTTATAGTCTAGGCTCTAGACTAAGCCCCATCTTTAAACTATTTAGGGTTCTGGCAATAACTACCAGGAGAATTTTAAGCTGGTATGTAAACACTTAAACAAATGTCAGCAGTTCTAATACAGTGAAATAATTCTCTCTTGAACAAGGACACCTAGATATTAAAATCAGCCCCAACTTTTCCACTGACTTCTCATTGCAGATAGGACTAGAGAATTTCTTTACATCATATGTATATTCTGAACCTCAGGTAAGGGCACAGACTGTGTCTGCTCACCTGTTAGAAAGAAACTTTGATTTGGGGAAGAGAGCACTAGGCTGGCACATAGGAGAGGGAGATAAGATTCCCAAAACATTTGTGTGACCTTGAATAAAACACTCTTACTTTCTCTTCCTTTTGGCCAGGCTTTCTTTAACCTGTAGGGAATGGCCTGGCCATTGTACAGCAGCCAGCGTGGTCCAGTTCTGATGCAATCAGACATTCAATATTAAATCAAATAGTTACAAAATAATTATTAAATCAAATATTCAGATCAAAAAACTATCTTGAAATATTGTGAGCACCTTCACCTCAGTTTCAGAGGAAGTGAGAGGTCAGCACCCTGCACTGTTGCATCCTGAAAGGAGGAAACCCTCTCATGGATAACATCTGGTCTCACACAAATGCCACCAAACACCGTGATTGTCACCTCTGCTTGCCATCTGGCACACAACACAGGTGGCTTTGCAGAGATACGTAAGAACAAGACAAAGCACGTGGCCAGGTGGTTGTGGCATGGTCTGATGTGGGACGCTCCCAGCCTTCCCAAAGCATGCAGAGCACTGTGCTCCATGGCAGAGGCATTCATTAGCCACATACAGGGAATCCCGAATCTGCCCACTGGGTTGGCTGGGTTGTATCTAACTTGCCTATCTTACACACAAGTGCTTGAGTGGCAACATAATGGGCTGTGATGAGGGGATCCCACCAGCCATTTGACCAGCAGGAAACCCCAGCATGCCCTTCCCTGCAGCATCCTTCACCCCTGCAGAACACAGGAAGTGGGCCAACAACCTCAAACTGGTGGTTTTCTAGGCAAAGAGTTGCTTGGCGATGTACAGATTTTTCTTGCCAAGAAATATTTTGGCATTTCCGGCTCTGGCAGTGGCTTCAATGTTATCTAAAAATTCATTTCATACCTCTTCTAATTACTCTTGGCAAATTAAAAGTCAGTATTTAATACCGTTTGGCTCAAGGTCTGCTGCCCCTGGCAGCTGCAGACACAGGTAACCATGGTGGCTGTGGTGCAAAACAATCCAGAGAACTTCTGTGAGCAACATTTCCATGAGGGATGAGTGGATGAGGAAGTCATAAGTCCAACAGTGGCTATCGGTACCCTCTTACTGCCCAGCCAGTGTGCTTCATTTCAGCAAACAAAACATCTTCCCCACCAAACAAAAAAATCCAGTGCACAGAGAAGTGCCTTCAGCAGCCTGAGCTTTCTGCACCTTCCTCTCACTCAGATTTGTCGCCAGAAATGTATCTAAACCACAGCTTTGGGTCTGACAAGCCCAAAGCCTTTCCTTCATTCCTTGTTTGTTGAGGTAAGGGTACGGGGCTTGACATCTGCAGCCATGCTGGAGTTTTGTACCTCGGCCTCATCCCTGCCATGCTGTACATGCCGCCACAGGGTCCCAGCCAGACCACTGTGCCTGCCCTGGACCCTCCACTCCAGCAGCAGCAGATTTTATTTACACTCATAATTCAGGAAAGTGTTTCAAAGCTGGCACCCATGATATCTCATAAACCCTCCCACTGTAAGCGAAGAGCAGGTTTGGGACCACTTGATGAAATTGAACAGCCCCAAGTCTACGGGATCTGATAACATGCATCCCGTGGGCAGATTCGGGATTTCCTGTATGTGGCTAATGAATGCCTCTGCCATGGAGCACAGTGCTCTGCATGCTTTGGGAAGGCTGGGAGCGTCCCACATCAGACCATGCCACAACCACCTGGCCACGTGCTTTGTCTTGTTCTTACGTATCTCTGCAAAGCCACCTGTGTTGTGTGCCAGATGGCAAGCAGAGGTGACAATCACGGTGTTTGGTGGCATTTGTGTGAGACCAGATGTTATCCATGAGAGGGTTTCCTCCTTTCAGGATGCAACAGTGATGGTCAGTTTTGCAGTTTTGGTCAATGACTCTATGTCTAGGTGGAGACCAGTGATAAGCGGTGTCCCCAGGGCTCTGTCCTGGGACCGGTGCTTTTCAATATCTTTGTCAGTGAGTGCAGACTGGAAGAAGTCATTGAGAGCAGCCCTGTGGAGAAGGACTTGAGGATTTGCGGCGGTGAGGGAAGAATGCTACACAATCAATATGATGGGTAAAACAAGCTTCGATTTATTCCCGAATAGCGCAGCCTTTTATACACACTAAGTACAATCGGTATAGTGTGAGTGGTAAAAATGCCTTGTGCGTCGTATCTGCGTATGTTCTGTCCTTGCTGTATCTTTCTTCAGGGTTCTTCCTTGTCCCACGGTCTTGCCAAGGATACAGTGTTCAGCTGTTTTATTCCTCTTTCAGCATGGCACAGCACAATCGCCTGTGCCGGCCTGCTCATCTGTAACATGCCGGCCTGTACGTCCGCAACATGGAGTGCGGCCTGCTCTGCTTAGCATGGAGATTGTCTGTACCGTCAAGCCATTCTCCAGCAAGGATTGTTGTGAATGAAAAGCTGGGCACGAGCTAGCAATGTGTGCCTGCGGCAGAGAAGGCTTGTTGTACCCTGGGCTGCGTCAGCCCATTACAGGATGAGGATGGTCACCTTGTGAACAGGGACAGAGACAAGGCAGAGGTGTTTAATGCATTCTTTGCCTCTGTTTTCAACATGGATGGGGGGCCAAGGGGGTATCAGTGCCCTGGGCTGGAGGATCATGAGTGTGAGAATGGTAACTCCCAGTTGACTCTCATCACAGTCTACAACTTGCTTGTGAGGGGAAGAGGAGGGGCAGACACTGAACTCTTCTCTGTGGTACCCAGTGACAAGACCCGAGGGAACGGCCTGAAGTTGTGTCAGGGGAGGTTTAGGTTGGATATCAGGAAAAGGTTCTTCATCCAGAGGCTGGTTGGGCACTGGAACAGCTCCCCAGGGAAGCAGTCACAGCCTCAGCCTGACAGAGTTCAAGAAGCGTTTGGACAATAGCCTCGCGCACACGGTGTGACTCTTGGGGATGGTGCTGTGCAGGGCCAGGAGTTGGACTCAATGAACCTTGTGGGTCCCTTCCAACTCAGCTTATTCTGTGATTCTGTGAAAAGAGAGATGGCCAGCAGGTTGAGGGAGGTGATTTTCCACCTATTGTCTGCCGTCGTGAGCCTGGAGTGCTACGTCCAGACCTGGGGTCCTCGACACAAGAAAGATGTGGACCTCCTGAAGTGGGTCCAGAGGAGAGCCACAAAGATGCTCAGAGGGCTGGAGCACCTCTCCTGTGAAGACAGGCTGAGAAATCTGAGGTTGTTCAGACTGGAAAAGAGAAGGCTCTGGGGAGACCTTACTGCAGCTTTCCAGTACCCAAAGGGGCTTATAAAAAAGAGGGAGAGGGACTTTTATATGGGCAGATAAGGGCAGGACAAGGAACAATGGTTTTAAACGGAGAGAGGGCAGGTTTACATTAGATGTTAGGAAGTAATTCTTTACTGTGGAAGGGATAGGGCACTGGCACAGAGAAGCTGTGGATGCCCCATCCCTGGAAGTGTTCAAGCCCAGGTTGGATGGGACCCTGAGCAAATGGGCTACTGGAAGGAGTCCCTGCCCATGGTAGGGCGGTTGCAGCTAGGTTATCTTTCAGATCTCTTTCAACCCAAACCATTCTGTGATTCTGTGATTTTATAATGAGGAGTGCTGAGACTCATGTCCATAACTGAACGTTGTTCACAGGCTTTTAGAAAGTCCTTGGCCCTATGGAGTCTCGGGCCACATGTAAGGAACTGCAAGCACTCTTGTTCTGGGAAGCTATAGGTCTGTATTCTCCATTGCTCCCACTCCTCCTTTTCCTTTGCTGCCCATTATCATGAATCCAGTGCACCTTTGTGCAATAGCACCCTTCATAGGAGAAGTCAAAATGTGTGGCAGAACACAGCTGCATAGATTTAGCTATGTTATTCTGTCACCACACTTCAGTCAAACTGAGGGAAACTGGGCATTAGACAAACCCCTCGATTTCAAATGTTATTTGAAGGATGATTTTTTGAACCATAAAGAATTTTATTAACTTCTGCCATTCCTATAAAAGCATTATAATTCAGTGCACATCACTCAGCTAAGAAAATAATATTGCATCTCTATGGCAACCTGCAATGAACAACATATTGACCATTTCCAAAGACACGGGGAATTGCATTATGCCTGTATCATAACTGTTTCTACTTAGAGCATGCCTTGTCTTTAGGATTAAAAAAAAAAAACAAAACAACAACTAAGAATTGTGAATCATCAAGCTTTCAGCAAAATGTTTGATCAAGAAGCATTAATTTTACTTCCTGTAGCTCCTTCTTTGCACAGAAGAAGTGTAACTTCATTCATGCTGCCAACATTTCTCTACACAATTCCCAAGGAAAGTACAAAGTCAATGACACTATGTGCAATCTTGATGAAAGCATGAAAATAAGGCCAACTGCTTCTCTGCCCCTTTCATGTCTGATCATTTACACTGTTCACGTCTCCTCAGCTGTTACAACACTGCACCATCACATCAGATGTTCCCTTATTCCTCAGAGCTTAGCTCAACAAAAGGGAAAAAGTATGCATTTCAAAAAATGAGATGGGTCTGGTACAAACTAGAAAAAAACCACAGAGGACATTTTAAAGGAAAAAGGTTGCAGAGCGTGAGGGGGGCACAAAGATGAGTTGTGGGGAAATGTGGCTGCTCTGCTGGAGAAGGGCAGCATGCAGAAAGAAGAGCAGGCAGAGAGCAACACGCTGGGAAAGGCAGACACTGATAACACAGCAGTGGAAATCCATCTCCAAAGTCCTTTAAATGCTTTTCAGAAGATTCATGGGAGGCTTACAGTGGAGAGATGCCCACTGATTCACTCATAATAACGTCTTTCAACAATATTGGGATTCTTTGGCCAGACATGATGACATTGTACTCACTTTGCCTGGTTGTAAAATTGTAGCCTTGTTAAAGGCAGCACAGTTTTCTCCAGCTCCTTGCACATGCACCTCAATAAAGCTTCAAGCTTTAGGGCATAATTCCCTGCCAAGTAATGAAAGCTAGAAAGACTCCTTCTTGGTGAACAGATTATTCCACTTCTGACTATTTCACGGTTTTTCTAATTTCTCAGAAGCGTATCAACCCAGGAGAGACGGTGCTGGAATAGAAAGACTGCAATTTGTGTGTATAGGCTGTTCCCTCCCCTTTCCTATCGTTTCTGCATAGGAAAATTCAGTGGTTCTGGCCACGTTTAAAATGTTATACTGCAGAATGCTCCCCAGCAAAATCAAGAGGCAAAGAGCACCAAATGATACTTTAAAAAAACCACTTGGCAATGCTGAAAAGTAGTAGCATGCAGTATAGTTATGTGCGTTCAAATCCATATCCATGATACAGTGCTTGTTGCTGTGTCCAGTCAGCAGAGCACAAAAGGAGCCTCTGGAGCTGGCAGCAGCAGCAGGCAGAGCCACGGCAGCTCAGCCCTGCCAGCACCAGCACTGCCAGACAACTGAGGAGAAAAGCTCTGTATTAAAATTCAGGAAAACTTCTGCTCTGTATCAGTTTGATTTGATAGTTGATTTAACTTCTTTGTGCCCACCCAGCACGCGGTGGCTGAGTTTTGTATTCCATGTTCTCAGAGAGCAGATGACCTACTTTTCTTGTATTCCTGGTTTCAGCAGCCTGCCTCCCCGGGAGCGGAGGAGGAGTGCTGGTGGTGTGTTTGTGGAGATATACGGCTGGGACTTGGTGAGTGATTTGGAGAGAAAGGGGTAGAGCTTTCAGTATGGTTTCATGGGAGGTGAAAATGTATTCAGCCTGCAACACCACACCCTGCAATGGGGAAGTCTGTTTACAGAGGGGTTTGATACAAAAATGAGCAAGATGTAAAGTAAGTAAACTTCCTGGCAGAGATGGGGTGGAGGAGAAAGTGTGAAGGGTGGGAGGAGTGGAGTGAGGGGTGGCAAGTGGGGAGGGTGGCTTGACCATGAGTGTCCAGGAAGAAGATGCACAGGTTGGGCCAGTGCTTCCAGAGCCCCTTCCAGAGCCCCTGGTTGTTTACAGGGAGTGGGGTGTGCAGAGAGCTGTTTTGGGAGAAAGGACGTTAGGAAGGGTGATGGGAAATGTGTTAAGTGGAAGGAAGAAAGGATGGGATAAGAGAGAAAGGGACAATATGCCTGAAAATTAAATTTTTGCCAGTGTAGGAAGGTGAGTCGTTCAAATTCCCCTCCTATGCAAATGAGCAGTCCTTGCTGCTTTTGGGTAAACATGACTCTTAACAGGATCTGTGCTTGCAGACCTGTTGTAGTTGAGACCTTTTTGCATGACAGCAAGCCTTCATCCCACCTGAATGAAACATGCAGTCAAAATCATCTTGTAGGATCCAAAAACCCAAACCACGGAACTGCCTCCAAAACACAGACCACACACTAGCAGGTGAGAAATGTCTTAGGTAAAGGCAGGACTTTTGCAGTCAGAGAGCAGCATCAGAAGGTTAGGCAAGGGAAGGAGAAGACTTGGGAACATATCTCAGACAGAAAACAAAATAAAGCATATTTAGGATGAAGAGCTGTCCGGGATACGAGTAGGACCTGGGAGCAGGAGCAATAAAACTGACCTCTGTTGCAGCCTCTATTCCTACTTCATTTGGGAAAAAATAAACCATGTGTATGTTCTTTGCAAGTAAACATTTGCATCAAATGTGTAAATCCATCATTTTAGTTGCCTGATGGGGCAGAGACCAAATAACAACCAACTTTATTGGCCAAAGCAAACAATAAATTATTCTTCTTCTTAGTGCATCTGCACAGCCTTTCCTGCAGTCCTTTGGGCAGTCTAGGGAAAGGCTTTTGTTGCTGCTGTAAGTGAAGCAAGGTGCTTGCAACCAGCCCCAGAGTCAGCCAGGCATAGAAGTCAGGGCTTTGCCCTGGATCAGGAAAAGCTCATGACCTGCAAGAAGCTGTGCATTCCCTGATGGCCATCAGTTCCTTTCCTGTGTTTTCAATATTTGCACATTGAAATGCATTGGCGTTCATGAGATTTGATGAAAATAATTCCATTTAATACAGCATCCAGTGGTAAGGAACACTTCTCTGTGAAGGTCTAGTTTGACACTCTAGCTTACCTTTTCCAATACAGCTAGAGAAAGTGTCTGAAAAATTATATAAGCAATTGCAGTTGAAAGATCCTTAGTCTAACACTTTCTTCCAATACTGGTCTCTTAGGGCACGGGCAGGTCAATGGGCCCTGACAGAAGACAGTACTTAAATATGTATTACCTCACACATTTTATGTACAACTTCTTGAGCAGTATGAGACCTGATTACAGCTACTAGAAAAACACAAAATAATGATGCACATCGCAATGGCAAAACCATGTCTGAATGTTTTCCTTCTCTTAGAAATGGCTTTTCTAGGTCTCAAAGCAAGAAATAAAATTACATTATTGCTGGAGAGCAGAGAGAGAGAGTGCTTGGAGCAAGACAAAGGGTAAATGGCCATTTGTTTCCATGTCATCCACTGAGCAGGTGGAAAACCCAAAATATCCACTGAAGCGGAAAGGCAAGAGATGTACTGTGTCTCTACTTTATTGCTTAAATACTCTTATGCTAATGAACCCCGGATGACAAGCAGTGCAGATAATTCATGAGTGAATTGATTGCTTATGGGCCTTCAGCACCAGGGAGGCATCAGCAGTGCTCTCTGAAAAGCTCACCATAAGTTGCAATCTCCAGAGACTAATAAGCACTTTGGCAAAATTTAAGATAAGAAGACATTTCACATAATTAACAGGCAGAGAAAATGTCACCAGCTTCTCACCTCCCCAGAAACTTGTCATGAGCAGTCAGTTTCATGTCTTGATTTACTGAAGAGGGGTCCAAAAAATGTATTAAGGAATTCTGTATTTCTGCCCCCCCCGGGAAAACTACTTGTTAAGAAACCAGAGGACAGCATCTTTGACAAACCACAATTGCAAAGCAGACATTGATTTAGGTTCTGCACAGGAGCAACTGTGGCTGCTTGCTGTTTATCATCCTGCAAGGAGCTGATGTCTGTTGCCCTGAGCTACAAAAAAAGGCCGATGAGAATTAATTGGACATCAAAAGAAGAAGAGCCAAGCCACATAAGCCTTCATCAAAGGAGTAAAGCAGACGTATAATTGGGTGCTCAGAGTGAGTTAGGTTTCTGCTCACTCACCACAGTGCTGCAGTGGATGGATCTGCTCATGTACACAGCCCTGGAGCGACCAGCACAGGGGGGTTCCTACCTACCCCCTTCTTGTTTCCTTATTTCTCCCAAACAGAAGCAATACAACCCTTGCGGTCTCTACACTGCTATTTGTAGCTCAACTTCCTTGAGGTTCCTTATCAGTGGGAATAATTAGTGTGAACACTAAAAGCCCCTCAGTGGGAATAAAGGGACAACCCCACATCTCCTAGCACAGAGCAGAAGCTCATTATCGTGCATGAATTCTCCATAAATTGTGGAAGCATATTCAGCATATGGCCTTGTTCTGCTTTTCTCCCCAAACAGAGAGCAAAAAACATATATTTTTGTTGATTATTTTCTCATATAAATTTGATTGGAAGTAAGAACATTTTTTTAATGGACTGTGTATTCTGCATCCGTGTTTCATGCATTGAAGAGAAAATTCAATCATTTCAGTGTAATTGTTTTATTTACACCAGTTTAACCAGAAAATAAATGGCTACAATAATCTTCTTCTGAGTAAGAAATTATGCAGTTCACACCAGGAGGGTAATCAGCAATGAAAAAAGTTATATTTTCCTGACAAAGCTGGGAATTCATGAATGTTCCCATGATGGTAAAGAAACCAAACATTGAAATTGCTTCAAGTCACTTCACATGAAAAAATAACAATATTTTATTCATCTTGCCCTTTGTCTTTTCACTTCAAGCAAGTGCAGGGCAGATGATTAACTTGCATTCAAAAGCTTGGCCTCAGAAGCAGAAGAGTCTTCACTCCAAATAAGCCCAGCACTGGGAGATCTCAGGGATGCACGTCAGTTCTCTTGTAGGGTTTGAAGTAGAAAAATCGCTGAAGGAGCTCAATGAGAGGGGATCTGAATGTCAGTTGTGTCTTGTCATTTGATAAATTTGATAAAAGAAGGATTTGGTTAGACATGACATTATAACAGTTTGTCTAATTAACATGCTCAGGAGGAAGCAAGCATGGCCAGAGCAGCACTGAGAGATGCCCGATCCCCATAGCTGTGGTGACTTGTTCTCAACCCAAACCCTCTGTTCCATGCTGCCCGTGGAGCGCGTACCCTACAACTCCCTCGCTTTCCAAATTACCTTCCAAAACAGCCACTAAGCTGGTGCAAACCCTTCCTGTGACTTCGGAATGACACCCAAGCATTTCCTGGGATGCACCAAAGGGACTCCAGGATGGGCAAGAAGGAGAATTCCAGAACCAGAGTTCTGGGGATAGCTCCATGATCATATTTGACTTAGTACAGAGGTATGGGAAGTATTCTCTTCTGTGTTGTTTCTTTTTTTTTCTAGAAATTATGTCATCTACCTAGGAAGGACCTGTGCAGCGAGGCAGGGATTAACTAAAATAACCCACTCAGAAATGTTTAATAATGTGGCCACCCAATAAGAGACTCCTTTTGTTGAAGGCCAGGATGTGGTTCTGCGAGAATGAAGAAGGCCAGAAACCTGCAGCTGCCCATGGGAATGGTGGAAACAGCAAAAAAGGACACTGTCACCTCCTGTGAGACCTGTGTCGAACATCCTACACTGCAAGAGGACAATTCCTCAAAAGCAGCAACTGTCCAGTTGCCACTGCTGAGACTCCAGCATGAGGTGAGCATTGTCCCACAGATGGGAAGATGCAATGGCCAGGCCAGCACAGAGGCACCATCACGATGCAGACACGTACATGATCCCTGAGCCCCAGTGCTTTCCAGTGCCTTTCTCAAGGAAGTCTGATTGCTTTACTTTCAGCTTTCAGATAACAGCTTCTAACAAGAAGCCAGAGAAATCAATATAAGTTGCTCAGTGGTACCTCTGGAGTAGCTGTAAAACTAATTCAGCAATATTATAACCTTGAAAATCCAACTTATCTGAGGTGGGATGGGTTATATCCAACACTTTAATGACTTTGGACATTTCCTTAGTACAGTAGAGAGCAGTACTGCAGAACAGAGCTAGCTCAGGGGTGCATATACTGCCAGTGCCTCACAGCTATAAAAAGGCTTCCATCTGCTTTGTTAAAATAAGGTTGTTTACTTGAAATGCCTTTGAAACAGAGATGAGGAGTAGTACAAATTGCTCTAGAAAGGAGCACTGCTATTTATAATAAATCTGGATGGAAATAAAGGTGATGACAAATGCTAGTGATTACACTGGAACCATGTGGACAGGTGGAACTGTGATGGTTTTGATGTCCCTGCAAAGAGCAGTTTTCAGGCCAGAATTTGTTTTGCATCCACAGACCTTGAAATAGCTTTATGACTTTTTTTAATTATTATTCTTCAATGGTAGGATATTGAAATCATGGCCCAGACAAGAGCTGTGAGGAAGGCACAGAGTGGCTGTGGGAACTAGGGCTGTACATGGATACTTTGTCTGTCAGGGCAGCCTGAAGAAAAATAGAGTGCTGAGAGGTCCCACCAGTGCAGACCGCTGCCCCAAACTGGTCAGTCTGCATTTTCAAAGCTATCTTTTCAATGAAAATGGGTGAACACTGATTTTTTTAAGGTGACAGATATCCCAAATCAGAGAAGCTTTGCAAGTCTTGAAACCTGTCCCTTGCACTAGGCCTGGCTGAAGGGCTTAGTTGGGTCAACAAACTGAAGGTCACTTATATGGTCCAGGCAGCCAAAACACACAGTATCGAAGCCAAGGAGCTCCTGTGTACAGCTGTGCAGAAGCCCTGCCCCCCACTGCCTGTGGCTGAGCATGGAAGACAAGGTGCTCATAGCTAAGGACTGGGCTATGCACTCCCTGAACCTCTCAGAAGCACCTCTGTACCATGACCCCATCTGCATGAGATGTGTAGGAGCTTATAGGGTTTTTATATCCATACATCCAGATATCAAAATGTGTTTTAAAAACTGAACCATTGCCACACTGTAATTAATATCCTTATTAGTGAAATGGCACAGGAATGAATACTGATGAAATTGCAGTGGCCCTGCACAGCTCTCTCACAGGAGATGCCACTGTGCTCTGTATTATGAGGTGCAAGATCCACAAATTTACAAAACCAGCATCCTGCTCTTGGGAGCACTTAACAAAAGGCTTTAAAGAAGAATCCAGGAAAGTATTTGAGATAAAAAGCTCAAAAAATGTTCTGAAGTGTCTTTGCTGTTTTACTCCTACATTTGCCATGCTATGTATCCAACTTGTTTCATGCTTAGGCAAAATAAATTAATCAGTAGGGCTGCAAGGAAAACATTGCTAATTGCAAGATAAATAGACTCCAGAGAAACCTCCTCCAGGAAAGAGCTAACAAAATAGGAAATAGCAGCATAGGAGTAACACAACACTTGAGGAATAAAAATAACAGAAACATCAACAGTGTTGTAATAAAAACAAACATATCCAAACATTACGTGAACCACACAACCATTCAGAAGTCATCATTTTTTCATCTGTTTAGGAAAAACTAAGATGTAAGCATTCAATGCCTATCTGCGGGGAAGCAAACTCGATTCTAACCTAATTTTAGCAGATGAGCATGATACATATCAAATTTCAGATCTGCAACAGTTAAATCAAGGAAAAACAGAGTTAGGGGCAATTACAGAAAGTGGAGGATTCACTGCAAGGTTGTTTCTTTCACATTCTCTCTCTCCTGTTCTCCTCCAAACAGAAACATACCACCTTAGCTTCATTTTTTCCAGACACTGATACTTTCATTCTTAGGCTTCAAATGCTGTCAGTGGTTTTTGCGCACACCTCGTTAGTTAACAGGCCTGTTCACACAGATGAAAGACACTGTTCAGTACTTTGCTGACTTAGAATTATTGTTTCACGTCAATGGGGCGAAACACCCAGCTTCACCTCCCTCCGTGCTTTGTGTGGCAGCAGAGAAGGACGTAATGGCTTTCTCAGAAGCAGGACACCTTCAGTCCTGCGGTGCTTTCTGCACATTGCTGATGCTGTACAAGAGGAGTTGTGATTCCCCACAAGGCTCCCAGCAGCACACCCACGGGCAAGGATCCTGTAATCTGGACAGTAATCAGAGAGGTTCAGCACCTCAGCAAAAAGTGTCTTTTTAAACTGTGTCTTAAGGAACATATGACAAACATCCAACACACTGCATTTTTCACCAGTCAGCTAAAGACATCAGCTAGAATAGTGTTCTCTGCCAATTTTTGAGTTTCCAGCACCTGCTACGGAAACAGAAAGATTGTTCATAAAACATCTGTGAGAGAAAACTCAGCTTGGAGTCAGAGAAGTCTTCTTTCCTCACCAATATTTCTGCAGCTATGGCTTTGGGTTGTACTCACACTTCAGAAAGAGCATCCACTCTTGCGATAGGAGTAAATGTGCAAATAAAATAAAAAATAACTAATAAAGAGATTGGATGAGGAAATGAAAGTGACCCATTAGACTAACGACTGATTACAGCATCTCTGGCTTAGAGAGGCTCACAGATGTAAAGCCAGAATACTCAGCAGTGTTTGCTAGTGGGCACTGTTTGAAAGTAATGCAGGATGTGGTCACCCTTCCTTCTTGTCTGCCACAGAGTGCTACAAAAAATGACGACTTATTACTGCAGAAGAAAGACACTCAATTAAGCAGATACAGAGTTAAAATTTTGTGATGTTAATCATAAACATGTAAACATTTGCAGTGGCAGTATCCTTCATTTCTCCTCCTCTGCATAGACATATGTATATATCCACACATACATTTACCTGTAGAGGGAAGCAAGAGATGCAATCACATGGTAGAACATGCAAATGTATAGACATAATTAGTGTGTAAATATATGAATTACTTGAAATTTAGAAATGTAAACTGTATGACTGAAAGGGACCAACATAGCAAGTCTGCTACCTTGCATTGCAGCTTCTATCTTGCAGAAATCCTTGTTGCATCGTTAACAGTTTGGGCGGCTTGCTCTGATATTCACCAACATGCCTCTAATGTCTACTTTATTTACAACAGCTCATACACAGATGGTCTTAGGCAGGCCTTGTCCTTTCCCAAATAATTGTTGTTCACTGTGATCTCTGGTCTGTTCATGGACTGTATCAGTGTCCCTGTCACCTCCTGGTCTCAGTGCAACTTAGCATTTGACTTGGTTCCCTCTATAGGTAAATATGTGTGTGGATATATGCATCTGTTTGAGGGCATGAATCCAAAATGATTGTTTAGTTGCTTGGTTTTCTTATTCCTGAGGTGGAAAACAATTTCTTCTGCAGACAGTTCAGAACTGAGGGTGAGCTTTATCACTGTCACCAAGCAGTGCCTGGGCTCTCATGTCACGCTGCAGGCTAGAATCTGGCCAGACTGCATCTCCCATCCAGCTGAGTGGAACCATGCAGATGTCAAAAGATACCTCCCTCCAGCAGAAATTGCATATTTTTTTCATAATTATAATAAAATCCTGACTAGACAGGTCTTCCGTATAACTTCACAGATAAAAATAATATTTTAAACTCTGTTAACAGCATCTCCTGGTAGCCATGTTGCAGAGCTACTCGCGCACTGGGGAAGCAGACAGCAAAGAATTTTGGCTAGTTATGCCAAAACATTTACTTCTTAGACTAAAGTGATCTCCTCCTGCCTGTTCATACATCAGTTAACTAATAAATACCCTCTTTGTTTTCTCCTCTTTGTCATATGTTGATGGTTTTGTTAGCTTCTTTTACCTCTTTGTCTATAAGATGAATAAAAAGAAATAAGTCAGGAGAGATGGGGAGTTCTGCTTTGAGAAAAGAATCACTTGAACTTGACTTTGTGGAAAAAAAACTTAGCTAAAGAGGAGATGCTGTGAGGAAGCTTGATAGGGTTCTCCCAAAGATTGATGCTTCTGAAAATTACTGAAAGCAACGAAAAATTAGATTCTCAGGTTTTATAGGTGCTTTCAAAATTCAGCTTTTGATATCAAGAATACTTCTAAAAACTAAAGCAGATGATATGCAGTTCCCCAGGCAGTACTAGGTGGAAAGGATTCGTACCTGCTCCAGCCACTTACAGCACCATAGTCTGGTTCTGGGCTGCCACTCTCCTTCCCTCACCCCCTCCAGAACCTTCCCTCATTGCTGGCTGCTGCACGGATGGGAAACAACATTTCCCTGTCAGCATTGTCTCAGGAAGACACCCAGCCCAGGCCCCAAGGTGGGTGGGAGCCTGCCCTGGAGCCTGCATCCCCTCCAAAACGCACACTGTGAGGTCACTCTTGCTGCCAGCCAAGAGAGAAGGCACTCCATGACAGACAGAAGGTCCACTCACTGTTGTCAATTAAATCCTTCTGAGACTTTGTTCCCATACTGGGAAGAGGCACCATTTTTATCTAATAGACCTGCTTTATCCTGCTGTTTTCTCTCTGGTCTCAGCCTGGCTTCCAGTGAAATCAGCAGTGATACGTGCTCTTATCCCTGGGAGCAGGATGCTCAAAGTGTTATGCAAACCATTTGGCTACACTGGCACTGTGCTGCTCAGAAGCTATTTACAGAGACAGAAAAGGTAAGACAAATGTTTGGAGGGCTACAAACATAGCTCAAGTTTATGAAAAGCTACAAACACTTTTTCTGCTTGGTGCTGCACACTATATAAAAATAGCTGCCACTTCTCAGGTGTGATTATGAAAAGGTGAAAATTCAGGGCTGCAACTCTTTTCCTCAGCAGGTCTCCAACACACTCTCAGGAGTGACTTCACACTGTCAATTGCTTTTAAAACACGAAATACAAGAGCTTCTCTTGTCCCCATCGTGAACTCCTCGGAAGAGATTTCCCCTTGCTTTCCACCTTCTGATTCACGGTGTGGTCTCAGAGAAATATGCTTCTACTGACCTATTTTGACCAGACGAATCTGACACTCCTGCAGTCATTCTGCATTTCTGCAAATCAGTAGGTGAATCTTTGGACAGATGGCACCGAGGGTAAGCACCCAAGCAGCGAATTGTGGGACCATGGACACTTGTGCTGGAGCACCGCAGCCTCCGTAGTCCTCCTGCAGCTGCAATAGCTGAACTGCAAACAGCCAGAGTGCAGCCTTGTGCTTCATGCTCTGCCCCTCTCTCTGCTCTGTGTGCATTCATCTCCAGCTGTCCTCTCCTTCAGGAACAAGGTCAAAATCAACACAACAACCTAAAAGCTACCAGCAGAACCAAGCATGGTTTTCCCCTATCCTCACCCCTTATCCACTTTACACCCCTTCTCAAATGGCACTTGATGCTTTTTTTTTTTTCTTTTGACTTAATTATCAGGGTTTTTTCTTTAGAAAAGATTCTCTCTCAATAAAAATTCATGACAGGAAAAAAGGATTACATCTTTGTGTTGCTAAAGCAAATTTTTGGTTATGTTATATGCCAGGTATATTCTTTAATAATGCCAGGTATCTTCTTTCTGATTTTGCTCAGTCAATAGGTACAAAAAATTTTCTGTTTAAATTAGGAAATAATTTTTACTTGTAGAACAGAAGCCCAGTCCCAAACTGGTAGTGGCACTGATGCAGTGATTATGTCTTTAAAAAAGAGAGAGTAACAAAAATAATGAAATTCTACAAAAAACTAAAAATCTGGGCCTGTTTTCTGTAACACATACCGGTAGCAGCTCAAAGCCTGACTGAACTGATGAATTTGTCCCTTCCATTAATTTAGGTAAATTTAAGCAACAATGTTAAGAAGGACATTATGGAATTTTGCCAGTCACAGAGATTGGTAAAAGCTATATCTCCATAAAGCCATTATTAACTGTTCTTTTTACAATTACATTCCATCCTTTGTGTGGAAAAAGGATGCATCTCTGACATGTACAAACATAATTTTGTGTACAAGCAGAGAAATCTTTGCCTAGCAGAATAAATTACAATATTGTTTAATTGCTGTAAAAATCAAATTATATATAGCAATAATTGTATCCAGCCATCCAGCAAACACAGGTACAGAGCAAAGTAAATAAGTAAAATAGCCTGAAAACATTCAGGAGCTGCTGGTGTCACAAAATGCCATTTCACTTGGTGTGTTACAGTCTGTAGCAGTAATTATTGAGCTCTGCCTGGGAAAAGTCTTGAAAGAATATAAATTGCCTTTTTTTATTTACCACAAGAAATCATTATCAAAGATAATTCATTCCCTCTCTCATGGCTGCAGTGGCTGCTCATTAAAAATAGCAACCAAAATCAAACAATGGAAACCAAGAATAAATTAGAAGATGTCATGAGCCTTTCCAAAGGAGCTTTTAGTCAAGTCTGGAATTTCTCCTATTACATCTACTAGGTCAAGAGCATCTAAGCTTGATGATATTTCAGCAAAGGCATCAGCAGAAGTCCTTCACTGTGGCTATGCTGGGACTGCAGATCGGTCCCTGTCCCATGGCTGGGCCAGGCAGGTGGCACAGGCAGCAGGCAGCCAGCACTGGGGATGCTCACATAAGCAGGGTGTTGAGGGGAGGGTGAGAAAAGCCCTCTCTGGGGACCTGAAGTTGCATTTCTTAAATACTCCAAATCACACACTGCATTTTAATAAAAATTACTCATTTCCTTAAACAAAAGCAAGAAGAGTAATCTGCTACACCATTAATATCAACACTTTCCTCCTAACTTCAAGAGATGCATGCTGGCATAGGCTCAGACTTTTTTCTGTTGAACTGCAGATATTTCATCTCAAAATAAAAGTTATGCAACCGCATTTTGTACCTCTGATCAGGACCAACTGCTAGACTGACTCCTGTATTACACAGGAACAAGATGTTCTGTCAAAACTATTAATACCAAATCTTTCAGGAAAAGGTGGACTATTTTGGCAGCAGATCCTCATTTCCAGTGGAGAATAGTCCAAAAGGAAGTCAAAGATCCGGGCTCTGAATGCAAAACAAGGAGCACTTGTAAACACTCTAGACGTATTTCCATGCAATGGGGCATTTTTAAAGCTTTTTCTTCCTTTGCTCATGTATAATCTCATAAACGGCAGTCAATTAAAAGCTTAAAACAAACAAGGTAAGTTTTTTCGAAAAATGTTCCTTACTTAACTAAAGCCAAGAGCTGGGTGTTTTTAAGCACAGCGGCACTCTGCAGGCACCAAGGCTGCTCCTGCTTCTCCCCGGGAGCTGGACCCTCCTGCAAGGCACAGCTGGGGAGCGGGTGCCTGGCCCTGCCACACCGTGCTAGGTTACAACGTAAGATGTGCCCAAAAGTATGTATCCTATCACCATCTTCCTACGCTGTTAAACACTGGTGGGGCAGTGTCCCCCATCTCCTTCATGACTCATCCTTGATAAACTTCAGGGTTATCTCCTATTAATAGGCCAGCTGTTGAAACCAGGTGGGGCAGGGTTCTTTATCTCTGCCATGACCCACCCCCCCCTCAGGGGGATATCTTCTGTTAATGGGCCATCGAGTCTCACCGCATGACTGACAAAATTACATCATCCCATTGTGAGATGCTCTGCCCAGAGGGAGGAACCAAGCATCACATCCTGGATATAAGCTGAGATTTCAAACGCCACAAGCAGCCTTTTTCCACTAGATTCCCAGAGGAAGACCAGACCCTTCCACACCACCACTGGACCTTCAGAGGAAGACCAGACCCTTCTACAGGATCACTGCTTCAACAGAACCATCACTCCAGGAGGACTGCAGCCACCATTTAATGGGACTGCTACCAAGACTCTGACCGACAGGGTGTCAGGTGGTATTCTGACTCTGTCAGTGGGGTTTTTTTGCAGTATTGCATTTATTTTGTTTTTCCTATTAAATTGTATTTCTGACTTAGAGTCTCTCACTGGTTTGCTTTCAAACCAGTACACACACCAACAAACCCACTCTGCACACCTGCCCGCACCAGACTCTGGGCTCCAAATGAGTGATTTCTCATGAGCTGAGATGGAGCTGGAGATCAGGATAAGGCGATATATTGGAAAAAGGGATACTGGCGGGTGTTGTACCACCACGGAGATTTTTCTGAGCAGTTTAAAGCTCAACTCATGCTTTGGCCATCTAGGCTGCAGGGTGAATCTAATGGGCTCTTTCAGCTCTGGCTGGACCAGCATCCACCTCAGCTCTGGCAGGTCATTTCTCATGGGCTGGGCGGAGTACAGTGCCCCTCTTGAAGAAAGGAAGTTCAAGCTGATGAAGTCTCCCCAGCAAACACCTGTACTTGATTTCTACTTCAAGGGGAGAGGGCAGTAGGGTGTTGCATTTGAACAAAACAGCAGAGCTCAGTCTGGGGCATGAACAGTGAGGGAGCTTAGGCAGGCCCTTGTGCAGCCAGCCCCCAGCCATGTCCCCAGTCCCCAGCAGGGGCTCATCTCTCCGTGGGTCTCCCAGCCCACAAGCACATCACAGCTGGCACAGAGGTTGCAAAATGGTGAGATGTTCTGGACACAAATGAAGAAAGATAATTTCTGCTGGTTTCCTTGCTCTCCAGCATCACTAAAGAATAATAAATCCTTAGCATGAAGGAAAATAAATGCAGAGGAAATAGCTTGTTTTCTGTTTGAAGCATCTGTCCATTATGAAGGTATGGCCACCCATCTGAAGCAGCTAGCAAGGCCATGTTGCTGGTAACCACTGCTCAGGCAGACACAGAAAGTGGCAGATGATGTTTGCTGGCTTGGACAAGTTCTTAAAGACAAAATAAACACAAGGATTCTTGGTTTTGCATATTACATCATCAAGTCACCATCCAAGAAAACAACGAACAGAAGCTTTTAAGAACTAAGCTGAGAAAGACTCACGTGTGTTGTGGTTTAACTCCAGGTGGTAACTCAGCCCCACACCACTGCTTGCTCATTCACCCAGTGGGATAGGGAAGAGGATTGGAAGAATAACAGTGAGAACACTTGTGGATTGAGGTAAAGACATCTTAACAGGGAAAGCAAAAGCCACATGCACAACCAAATCAAAACAAGGCATTCATTCAGAAGTGGTTTCCATGGACAGGCAGGTTTCAGCCACCCCCAGGAAAGCAGGGCTTCATCATGGGTTGCTGGGGACTTGAGAAGACAAATACCATCACTCTGAACGTCCTCCCCTTCCTCCTTCTTTCCCCAGCTTTATATGATGAGCATGGTGCCATATGGTGTGGGATATTCCTCTGGTCATCTGGGGTCAGCTGTCAGATGTATGATATTCTCATATTGTCTAGTGCATACTACACGCATAAATTGTAATCTGGCTTTATAACCAATGAAGAGAGCCTGCTCACTAGAACTGTTTTGAGTACAGCACTTTTTTAGCACTCCCATTTCCATCTGATACCCGGCACAGCACTTTTCCATGGTGCCATGCCCAGCACATTGCCAGGACATCACAGGAAGATTGGCTGCAAACATACACACTCCACCAGCAGCGCAACTCAGCATCCTTCCACCAGTGGGAAACCTCACATGTTCATTAGGCCTGAAAACCACTCATTCCAGTGTGTGAGTGAGTGCCACAGACCTTAAAATATGACTCTTCTTAGGTCTTAGTATTAAGCAAATTCTTCTCACTAGTTGGTTATCTCTTCATCAAACAAAAGTTCTGTTCATGCTGTTGACAATCATAGTATGTATTGAAACAGAAGAAAGAGAGTTGTAACTAATCGAGCCTTGTTCCATGGGTGGGTGCAAAAGCAATTTGTTTAATTCATTTTGGAAGTCACAGAAGCAAAGCATTAAAGCTCATATTACAACATTTATATAATTGTAATATTTGAAAAGCCATTCTCCTTTTAATTCATCAAGATTCAGTTGATCCATTTGCACTCCCAACTGGTGCAGTTTTGCAGGAGCACGGCAGCAGTACCAGCACAGCAGTGGCACACCGGGGCTGGGGCAGAGCAGTACATTGCCAAGCACCTTCCAGCACCTCTGCAGGAGCTGTCCAGGGGTACACAAGACCTGATCCCTCAACCCCACCAGGGACACTGAGGAGGATCTCTCAACACAGGAGAAGGAAAAAGACGTGCCAAGGAGCTTGCCAGAACATTGTTCATCTCCATCTGCTCTTCCAGCAGTGGCCAATGTGGGACTTCCCCAGGCTCAGACATCATTCCAAACATCATTCTTGTCCTTGAGAACTCTTCTATTTTTGTCCCTGTAGCATTAAGCTGCCCATCCATCCCATCTCCCAGTTATGCCTTATCAGCAGCCAAAGGCTGCACCGACTCTCCTACTCTTGCTGGCTCTCTGACTCAGTTGCACCCATCCCTCCCTCCATTTCTCCTGCTCCCCATCCTCCCCTTCTTTACCTCCACAAACCCCTCCAAGCTCCTCATCTCCTTTGACAGTATAATTCTTCAGCCTCCTGCGCATCTCTGTGATGTCTGTCAAGATCAAGTTGGATGGGACCCTGAGCAACCTGCTCTAGGGGAAGATATTCCTGCCCAGGGTAGGAGGGTTGGAACTGAATGATCTTTAAGATCCCTTCCAACCCAAACCATTCTATGATTCTGTGATTTTCCCTCCTTTGCCAACAGCAGTCAGCGACTGAAATGTTGTCACAGGGGCTGGGAAAGTACAAACAATTCACATCATGCCTTACACTGCTGCACGGACAGCATTTGCACGTGGCTGTGGATTTCCATCCATTGCAATGACAAGGAAAGCTAGAGAAGGATTCCATGCTCGGGAGGGAGAAGAGAAAGAGGCAGATAATAAGTTCATGAAGCTTGTGCTACAGTGCTGTATCAAGTCAGAAGCCCAGTACCAGATGTCTAGAGAAAATGCAGGCACTGAAATCACGAAGCAGCGTGGCTCAGAGGACAAGCTTCCACCCACGCCCAGCAGCCAGTGTTAGGAATGAGCGTTTGGCTTTCTGCCACCTTCACCCTTTTCTTTCCATTTTAATTTTCACCTTTCACAAGTTGTTCTTCAAATAAGCTCATTCAGGATTATGCAATGGTTTACCTGTGGCTGGGGACACACAGTCTGGATGGCAGAAAACATGCCAGGAAACACCAGCTCACCCACTGAGCAGCACAGCTCTGCTGTAGCCCTCATTTGTGTAGCACACAGGTTCTCCTGCTCCAGTCCAAGCTGCCTTCTCCTTGACTGAGGAATGTCAACCAGTTTAAGGACATTCAGTAGCACTGTCTTCAGCTTTCATACCACACACTCAGCAAATACCAAGCAGCGCTGCATTGTCGCTTATTGCACCTTTCACAATGCTCTGGGCCCATCACAGCAGAAATTAGGAAAAGCAGTGATACACTGTGACCATGCGGGGCTTTAAAATCAAATGTACATGGACTTGCACACAGATACAGTTTCTAATTCAACACCCAGTCTTCTACAGTCGTGTCTTTGTGCTGCCCACATTGTGCAATGAGTTTTTGCAGAGCCCACGCTCAGGCCTGGCCCATCTCCACTATCTATGCTGTAGTGTGGAAAAGGCAGGGAATTACAGCAAGTGATGTGTTGCAGAGTTTGTTTCTTTGGCTGGTGGCAGGAAAGAAAACATGCACCAAGCACCTTCTTCCTTCTTCTCTGGGACAAACTTGCAGCCCTGAACATGTAGGTAAAACCACTGATCAAAGAGAAGCTTTTAGTCTTTCTGCAGAAACCAGCCCTTTTGCAGCTGCTCCTAACTCCTAGAATCACTGGTGCTGGTGGGCACCACTGCTGGAAGCCTCAACCCCACCCCTCTGCTCCTATAAAGACAGGATGATGCAGTCGGGGTTGTTCAACCAGGAGAAGAGAAAGCTCCAGGGAGACCTTAGAGCACCTTCCAGGGTCTAAAAGGGGCTTAGAAGAAAGATGGGAACCAACTTTTTAGCAGGGCCTCTTGTGATAGGATAAGAGCTATTGGTTTTGAAGTAAAAGAGAATAGATTCAGACTATAAATAAAGAAGAAAATTTTATGATCAGGGTGGTGAGGCACTGGAACAGGTTGCTCAGGGAGGTGGTAGATGCCTCATCCCGGGAAACATTCAAGGTCAGGTTGGACCAGGCTCTTAGCAACCTGGACTAGTTGAAGATGTCCCTGCCCATGGCAACAGGATTGAACTAAATGATGTTTAGAGGTCTCTTCCAACCCAAAATCATTTTATGATTCGGCGATCTGAAGAGGCAGAGGCCATGCTGACCTAGAGGCAGGACTCCAGACTTCCTTCCCTGCAGCTGCAGACCACAGAAGCAGTGAGGATTCTTGCCTCAGGGCAGGCTGCATGCCCTAGTGCCTCAGAAACCTGCTTGAGGACTATCAAATCTCATTGCAGGGAACATGGGAGGCGTGTTTACATGGTAAGTGCATGTGCATTGTTCTGGTCCCAAGGCATGGAACCTGGAAACACAGCTGACTGCCAGGGAAGTAGATCAGGAAAGATGTACTGTCTTATCAAACTGCTTATCTTCATTCAGGCAAAACTCTCCCAGAATTAATTTGGAATTAATACAAAATACTAGTAAATATGCTGCAAAGGGAAAAGTAGATGTGGCAGGGGTAGAGGAACATTTAGATACTGCTAGGCAGCAGTTTCCAAGGAAGATCCGATGCCTGAGGTGAGGTCCATGGCATGTGCTCGCACAAAAGGCCTGTCACAATCCTGCAGAGAAAGTTTCCATTGAGCTCTGTGTATGTGTGTGTATGTGTATATATATTCATATGTAAGTCCAAAATCATGCTGGATTTCTGTCAGCATCAGTTTGCAGACTCCTGTTGCCCTGCAAGGAGGTGTTTGGTGAATGACTCATTCCGAAATTTTCTACTTCTCCCCAAATAAACATTTCAAACTTCTTTCCCCAGGAGCCAGTTTAGTGCTTTCAGAGATGAATCCTGTTTAATTTTGACCCACCTTTTCATCTTTATAGTATTCTTTTAGTAGAGTAATGCAATAGCTACTGGTTACTGTGTGGAAATTTGACTTTACAATCCTTGAAATGTTTGGTTTTAATTACAATTAAAGATGCAGAGGAAGATGGAACTCCAGTCCCTTTGGCCACTCCTTGTGGCTTATTTCACTGCCGTTAATCACTACATATTGTTTACAATTCCTCAGCCAATTTTCAATCAACAAGAAACTGCAAACTGCTCACATAAAAGCCAGTCTGAATTACTTTTGCAAGTGAGATTTCCTCAGATGCCCAGCCAAGCTCAACTCTTATATAACCCAGCTGAGACTGGTGGATTTATCCTAAGGATGAATTTAAACAAGTGAATCAAATTCCAGAGACTCTGACAAATCCCCACAATCTGGCATCACTTGGGTGCGGGATGGGCTGCCAAGCCTTGGCAGCACGAACACACGTGCGGGCAGCTGCCTGTGCTGTCTGTGGCTCATTAACGGGGCTGCAGCCATGGCTGGCTGTGACAAATGTGGCTCCTCATCTCGTTTTGGTCACTCTCCCTCCGATGGGGCAGCTGCCCCGGGCACTGCTGGCACTGCTGCCATGGGCACTGCTGGCACTGCTGTCCCACACCTTCGCAGAGCCTGGACAGTTGTGCTGCTGTCACTGTGGGAGAGAAGGGCCACACCTGCTTCCTGGCCTGCCCAGAGGGCTGGTTGTCTTCCTCTCTCTGCCAAAAGAAGTCAGCCCCATAACCAGATGCTTGCTTGCAGTAGAACCTGCTTTGACAATTCTTCTCTGGACTCTGTTGCTGCTCACAATATTCCTCCGCACTCTCCCCATTGCCTCTCCCAAGATTTGGCTTGCAACGTAAAGTAGGGCTGCCATCTCAACATGACTTTTCAAGATAATTCTTTTACATCTTGGAAAATGAAGTTCCATGGAAGCATGGAAGATCCAACATTGCTCATGAGGCTGTATTCATAGCACTGTTGTTTCTATGGGTTGGATGCTGCCAGACATATTTTCAGGGCTTCCTTTTCCAGGACTGGTTTTGAGGGAGTTTTAGCTAATTTTACTGTGTCTTTGTTCTGCTCCAGTCTCCTTCCTCCTCCAAAAAAGGCACGCACCCCCTTCAAGCCCACATTTACATACTTGCTCATGAAGAGCCCAGCTGGATCAGTACCTCCTTGCCTGCTCTGAAGCAGCCCTCAAGCAAGGCATCCAGCTTCTTAAGGTTGGTGCTATTCCTTTTTTCCTGGAGTCCTTATGCAGCAATCTTCTTTCCAAAAGTCTTTAAATACTGCTTGCCTTCTGCTGATCCCTCTCATCCTTCTTCCTCACCATTTTTGGCTGACCTTTATCTGAACATGTTTGGGAAGGTCTCAGTAGCATGATGATTTACATCTGGAAGGTATCTAAAGGTTCCTCTACCTCTGCCACAACTGCTTTTCCCTTTGCAGCATATTTACTAGTATGTTGTATTAATTCCAAGTTTGCTTTTTGTAGCTGTGATAAATTTACTATGATGAATTCACATCATTGCTCTTCACCATTATCCTAGCTCTTGTTTTGAGGCATTTTCTGAAGTGAATTTAAAGGTGGGAAGCAGATAACAACTTCATAGTGCTGTAACAATATTTAGGAGACACTCACAAATTAAGACTAAGGATTAGAAGTGCCCAGCTCAATGTTCCCTAGAAAAAAGCTTCCTTAAAAATGAAGCCCTAAGGTCTCTTAAAGTCAATAGTGAGATTGCCAGAACTGATCATAATCCATCTTCCTCAGTAGTTTCAACTCTATTTACAAAATGGTTAATCCAGTTCTAAAGCATTTCTTCAAAGCAGGTAAATATTATCACTACCATAGACATTATAATTTTTTAATGAAATCTCTCTTGAGTGTTGGGTTCTATTTTTCTTTTTCTTTTCTTTCTTGCTCTTTTACTCAGAGCTTGGATAAAAATGCAGGAGACTGAATTTTCTTGTTCGGTCTTAGATGTTTATTATTTGTTATCTATAGTACAGCTGTAGAGATTGTGTTCCTAAGTTAACAAAGTGGAAATGGCCCCAGAGTTCTGTCTTCCAAGGTCTTTTAAAGCACAAACTACCCAATTATGAGATGCCAACTAATTTACCTCGAATAACTAATCACTTATGTTCCGCACTGCGGGTTTTTTGAACCAATACCAAATCACTCAGACTTGTGAAGAAGAAGAAGAAAGAAGAAGAACTAGCCTACTCCCCAAATCCTCCATCTGGTTAGATGTATATTACTTATTACTATATCCCAGAAATTCTACATCTCTACATGTTCCACCCAGTGATATAACACACTAATTTTTAATTACACAGCAACAATCTCTGTGCTATCGCATAATTTCTGAAGCCTTTCCCAAGGCCTCAGGTCAAATGCAGTGTGCTTTTGAGGATCACTGCCTGTCAGCACTGAAAGACTGAAATTCTCTGAATCCAGGGTTCCGACATCGAGCACAAAGGGAATATAAGGGACACAGAAAGATTAAGTAATTAACCTCAGATCATGAAACTCACCAGGACTCAACTAGAAACCCATTCTTTCCTGTTAATAAATGATTATGTCTAATGTGGATGGACTACTGATTTTGTTAATGAAAAATATCTCCTAGTAAATAACAGAATCTTTCGTCATCTCTCTTCCTGTTTGGGGAAGTTTATTTATTTATTCTGTATTTTTTATATAGTACCAAAGTATAGTGCTAAATTCTCTCTAATTTTACTTGGAAAATAATTGTTATGGTTTTCCACTTCTGCTTGATGGACTTTCACATTAATCCTTCACCTGACTTTTTTTCCTCCTTATATGTTAAAGACAGAGACCAAAGAACAATTTTAAAAACTCCGAATCTAAAATAATTTAAGCAATGTAAATACAGAGTAACTACACAGTTGGTCATAAGCAAGAACAGAATTTGCCCAGTTTTAGGAATTCTAGGTTTTTTGTCCTCTATGATGAGTAAAAAATGAGAAACAAAGACACCTTTGTCATATGATATCGGTAACACTTCACTATTTGGGCACTCAAAAGACCGATGTGTTACAGTACAGTTAGAGCATGTAGAAAGATTTCAACAGGTACAGCTCCAAAGGGAATTAAGGATAGGAGAGAAAAAAAACAAGAATCAGTTACCCCAAGAGACTGTCAGAACATTTAATTTCAGCATTTCTAGGATGTAATGTCTCATTTTATTAATTATAAAGTTGACCTGACTTCACTCAAAATGGCAATTTTCACCTAAAATTTTACTTCTAAATTATGGCATGGAAAAAAAGAATTTAATTTTTGACTGAGTGATGTAGTTCAAATCAGTCCAAAGTGATCTTTCAGGTTTCCCTTCTACTAAAAAACTAGGGGGGAAAATTCTCTGTAAATTGGAAAGGAATTACATTTTCCAGCGGGTAGGCTTTTGGGTTTTGTTGGGGTGCGGTGGAAGGCAGCAGCTCCAAAACAACAAATCCATCATTTACCAAAATGCTCAGGTCCTGAAACAACTTGTGCCTCTTTCTTTTGTTTCAGGAAGGCCCTTTGTGTGCCTGAACACAGACCATTTATTTCTTGCTTACCCTTTTGCAAGGACTGCTCCTCTCAGCCCATCTGCAGTGACAGCCCCAGGCATGGCAGCTCTGGACAGCACAACCCCCACTCAGGCAGCCCACCGGGCCACCAGATCTGCAGTTCCTCTCCTCCAGAAGCCCGTGGGATCAGACGGTCACACGGGTCTTGGATCCAGCCATGAATCGCTCACTGCTTCAGTTTGAAGACTGCACAGGTGTGAAGGGACAAGACCCACCCGGACCTCCCTGGAAGCACCATCCTTCGCCAGCTCAATAGCCCAGGAGCTTCAGGTGAATCCTCCAAGTACTCGCTGCCTTCTTCCTTGGCAGTCAGTTTAATTACACTTTCCTGTCCACGGATTTTCTTCCTTTTCTTCTCCCTCTCGAGCCAGATATTTCCCTCCCATGAAATCCAGCTACCTCCATACCTATCCCTGATCCCTTCCTTCCAGCAGGGTACCCANTTGCATATGGCAAAAGTTATCTCTTTTCCCACATGGGAGAGGGCAGGATGGCCAGCTTTCACTCAAGCAGATCATGAGAGTTCAAAAGCCCATGGGTGCAGGAGTGTCTGCTGACACCACATCCTGGTTTCAGCTCTTGCGTAAGCAAAACCAGAGACAGGGCTCTGCAGCCACATTCGCTGCCCAAAATGGGGTTTGGCCGCCTGTGCCCATGGACAGCTGTGAGGTGGTGCATCTGTAACCTGGGATCAGCTCTGGGGAAAGTGGTGCATGACAAGGGGATGAATGACCCCCTTGGGAATTCCACTCCCTCGCCTGGGGGCTGCGCAGGCACTCAGCCCTGGTCCCTGCCTGAGCCATGCCACTTGCCTGCCTGGGTCCCTCAACGACCTGGCTCCATAGGCTCAGCATCCCACCTCCTTGGGGCCCAGCCAAGCCCTTGGCCTCGCCTGTGTCCAGACAAGCCTCTATAAAATCTTAAAATTCATACACCAATCACACCAAATTAAAGCACATGGACAAGTCTCCATGGTAACTGTATATAAAACAATTACTAGAGATACCTCTAGCCATGATTCTATATCTAGGAGCAGCAGTCTGTTTCACTCAGGTTTGTTTAATCCAATCACTAGCACATTAATAATAAGCGAAATAAAGAAAAAAAATAGCTGGGAAGGTGGTAGAAACAAACATTCTTCAGGAAAAAAGTGCATGTGGGGAGAGATCACATCACCAGAGAGTCTTCTATTAGAAAAATATATAAGATTGGAGCAAGTCTTAGCCCCATGCAGTTTTTTTAAAAAGATGCACTCATTACATATCATTACACAACTCACAATTAGAATAAAAGTGTTTCCAAAGTCTAATTCTTTCCTTGCATAAGTGACCTACTTCAATCAGTTTATTTACTTGTTGAAAAAGTACCTGTCATCTTATGTGCTAAGGCACATTTCCTATTGCTCTCTTCTTATGGAAGGATCATTCTAAAGATCACAAGTGTTTTTCTAAATTAACATGCTGTAATCTGCTAGCTTTTTAAAATTCAGATACTACATTAGCCCTTATTAGATAAGAAATCTGTCTTCCTCCCACCACGTTCACCCTGCCAATGAGTATCATCCCTGACACTTTATGATAAATCAGGGTTAGACACAAGGAAAGCAGTATTCCACTGAAACTGCATCAGGAAGTTTATCCCAGCAGCATCTAGTTACTGAGATCAAATACAATGCAGGATACCTGGGATATAACGTCCTGGTTAAAGACAATCTGGGATATCACCACCAATTTCTGTTTAATGGTATCTAACAAGACCCATGAGAAAGAAACTGCACAAACAAGAGACAAATAATCTTCCTGTTATTGGAAGCAAGGCTGGAGCAATTGGTTTGAGTTGGTAATTGAATTATTTCCTACTTATTGTTTGGCAGAGTGTTTTGGGATATTTGAACAGCAAATGACTCCACTGTCACTGCTTTCATTGTTAACAAGGCATTTTTCTCGTGAGTTTTGGGAGGCAGCAAACAAACATTGACAAATAAAGCTGCAACAGAAACCCAAAGCAGATTGTGGTACTGGGGAGGCAGCTGTTGTGCAGAAAAAATTATAATTATTTCTGATAGCATTTGANTTTAAAAATATTTTTTATATTTTTTTATTTAATTAAATGGCTGCAATTCCAGGAATCAATCTTAAAAGATTGATATTAACCTCCAAGGCTGTGAAACCCATCCACAACTCTTCAGCTGGATTTCAGTTCAGTGGACACTCCAGATTTAATGGCTGTTCTTGACACTACAAATCACAGGCACAGATGATCTGCATTTCTGAAAAAGTAGATCATGTTGTCTGGCATCCAGCAGCTGAAATTTCTGGGGTAATTTTGAAAAGCCAGCCCTAGTCAACCTGCAAAAAAGTTCATGCAGGGATGCAGG
The DNA here is from genome assembly GCA_013397115.1 of Edolisoma coerulescens. NCBI lineage: Eukaryota > Metazoa > Chordata > Aves > Passeriformes > Campephagidae > Edolisoma > Edolisoma coerulescens. Next base: position 1,260,992 of record VWZW01004700.1, on the reverse strand, counting down.
GACTGGGGCCCAGAGTGGCAGGCACTGCTCCCAGGACACTGTCCATGGCTTTGGCCAGAGGCACACAACGGGCCCACCAGCACATGCTGGGAACAGACTGCACGGGGTCTCCCATACCAGTGTATCCTTCCACTTACCCACAGATGCCTTTTTTAAATCACTCTCCTGATTGAGTCAAGGAAATGGGAGCATGCACTGGGGCTATAACAGACTGCTTTTGGTGCATTTGCAAATACGCATTTGTGCTTTGTTTACATTATAAAGAGTACTCCCTTAATGAAGCACTTTCTTAAAATATCTCCTTGTACTGACATGTTACTTTAAGCTCTCTCATTTCCTCACTTTAATAACTTTGCCTTAAGGAGCTTTGCTTGCAGGAATTATATTGGAGCCTTTGACTGCAGTATTACCAAACTCAAAGTCAGTGGTTCATAGCCACACTTTCTTTGGGCATTGAAGAAGCATCACTGCAGTTTGCAGCAACAGACACATGCCATGACTTCTACAGCGCTACAAGTGTTTTTCTGCCCCTTCTTAGCTCAGCTCCTCTGTTCCGTTCAGATGCCCTCTGCCCTCCCCTTCATCTCATTGCTATACTACTTGGCTGCTCCCCTGCTAAAGCATCTCTCTACAGATCTCTCCATTTCATGAAAATAATTTCTAGTAGTGTATTAAAGTCTGTCGTTAAGTCAGGCACCTCCATGGAGGGTGATGTAAGATGTAGTGAGAAAAAGCAGCAAGATAAATAATCAGAAAGATTATGAGGAACAGCTGCGGGAGCTGAGTTGGTTTAGTCTTGAGAAGAGGAGGCTCAGGGGGACTTCATCACTCTCCACAGCTCCCTGAAAGGAGGTTGTAGTGAGGTGGGGGTCAGTCTCTTCTACTGTGCCTGCAGTGAGAGGATGAGACAAAATGGCCCTAGGTTGAGACAGGGAGATTCAGATTAGATATTAGAAAAAAATTTTTCACTGTTAGAGTGGTCAGGCATTGGAATAGGTTGCCCAAGGAGATGGTGGAGTCACCATCCCTGGAGGTGTTCAATAGGCATCTGGATCTGTCTCTGGGTGATGTGGTTTAGTGGTTTAGGGGTTACAGTGGCAGTGCTGGGTGGGCAGCTGGACTGGATGATCCCAATGGTCTCTTCCAACATTGATGATTCTGTGATTCACTGCTAGCATCAGCATGAACTCTCTGCTGTGGTATTATGCACTCGCATTTCTGAAAACTCAGCTGTGCAACCTAACCTCTGCCCATCCTCCTCCACAGCCCTTGGTGTGGGAATTAATGGCAGAGCTTACGAGAGGAACCATGGCAAAACTTAGAGTCTGTGGAGATGTGATACCAAACTGCACAGAACTGTGATCTACCACCGCTCCTGCAGTGTGAGTGAGGGCAGCCCAACGCCTGCCCGTCTGCAGGACCTCCTCCCTTCCTGCCCAATGAGCACAGCCTCATTTGTGGAGGCAGTGGGAAGGAGAAGACTCAGGACATTCTGCTCTCCTGGCCCTGTAGCACAAGCCATGTTGTTCCCAGCAGCTGCTGGGCAGGGAGGACAGTAGCTCTGAAGGTCCCAGGAGGACAGTGGGTGACCTGTGCTGAGGCTGTGGTCCTGCAGCCTTTGGGTAAAGGGTGATAGAGAGAAGTAGTACCAGCACCTCCAAAACCATCTTGCACTGTGCCTTCCATCCCAGAGGAAGGCAGAAGCACATAACAGCAAGAAACAGGGTGGAAATGGGGCAAGAAAGGAGAACAGAAAAGAACCCCATCACTTTTCCACACATGCTGCCACCTCACTAATCCTTCTCATCCAAATGATTTTGTCTAATTGAGGAACTTGTTGATGTAAGCACACCATTCTCTTTTTCTCTGGATTCTTTTTTTCTCTGTCCTCACATCATCATCATTAAGGATCTGGAGGCTTTCTAACTCTTGTGGGTACCAATCCCGCCACTTGGTACAACCAGTAGACTACCCCCAGCTAAGGAACTCCAGCATTTTTACACAAAGATGTCCTTCGTGGAATGTGTTTCACAAACATGGCATCTTATTGTTCTGTAAATACCACAGTGTCAGCCTTTTAAAAAGAAAAATGAGGGAGAAGTCAGCAGCATAATTACTGAGAAGTACCATCAACCAAGGAGCACAGATAATAGAGATGAGGGGGTGTATCAGACTCAAATTATGACCCTCATTTCATTGGAGATGTGTTTTTCTGTTTGATGTAATTCAACAAGTTAAAGCTTTTCAGTACAGAGAAAAGTATTCTAAATAATATGATCCTCTCATCAAAACTTAAAAAAAAAAAAGAAAATGAAGGAAAAAAAGGTCCTCACCAAAGTGTTCATTGATGTAGCAAAACCAGTTTTTTTAAATAAATAAAACTAGAAATTCAGTGGAGAATTATTTATTATCTCTATCATTCACACTTCCACTGGTGCTATCACCAAGTGCAAGTACAGATAGAATAATAAATATATAAATATATAAAAATAAAATTAAAATTCTATTGTAATAAATGATAATATATAAAAGGAAATGGGCTCACATTTTGTGATGGGACAACAGTTTTAAGGTTTTTCAGTCCTGTTTCAATGTTGAAAATGCACAGACTTCTACTTCACCAGTTATAATGCCACAAGGCTGTAATTAATATATTCCAACTGTATATATACAAAGGTACAACTTAGGCAGAAAAATGTATTTAACTCATACAAAATCTGGACAGGGTGTATTCATTCTTATCAGTATTTAATTAAATATAAATCAGGTCATTAAAACAACTGGCAGCCCATTCTATCCTGGCATTGTTCTGTTTCTTTTGAAAGGCAACATACCCCTTAAAAGACTTTTTTTTTTCTTTTCTTTTTTTTTTTTCCTAGAAATAAAANAGTGTCAGCCTTTTAAAAAGAAAAATGAGGGAGAAGTCAGCAGCATAATTACTGAGAAGTACCATCAACCAAGGAGCACAGATAATAGAGATGAGGGGGTGTATCAGACTCAAATTATGACCCTCATTTCATTGGAGATGTGTTTTTCTGTTTGATGTAATTCAACATCTTAAAGCTTTTCAGTACAGAGAAAAGTATTCTAAATAATATGATCCTCTCATCAAAACTTAAAAAAAAAAAAGAAAATGAAGGAAATAAAGGTCCTCATCAAAGTGTTCATTGATGTAGCAAAACCAGTTTTTTTAAATAAATAAAACTAGAAATTCAGTGGAGAATTATTTATTATCTCTATCATTCACACTTCCACTGGTGCTATCACCAAGTGCAAGTACAGATAGAATAATAAATNCCCATTCTATCCTGGCATTTTTCTGTTTCTTTTGAAAGGCAACATACTCCTTAAAAGACTTTTTTTTTTCTTTTCTTTTTTTTTTTTCCTAGAAATAAAAGCCAAACTCTAATTTCTTAACTGTCTTGACATGGTGATGACAGCTCTATAAACTGGTGTAATTATAGAAAACTGAGTTCTGATGTTTGATTTCGAACATACCATTGCAAAGAAATATTATGGAACAATCTTTGACAGCTCACTTGCCGTGGCTGGGGGGCGTGTGTTTATCATGTTGTTGCCCCACAAAGCCACCAAAGATCAAACCTAAGGATGTTCCTGGGACTGTCATTGAGAGGGGCAGTCCAGGCTCCCCTTGCTGAAGGAGCCTTTGGGCTGCACACACAGAGATGCCATTGGTGTGGACACCCTCCCTGGCCAGGCTGGGTGTGCAGTCTGTGCGTGTCCCTGGCTGTCAGCAAACAGGTGGGTGCTGCCATACCTGGAACTGGCTGGAGAAATAATGCTCAGTTTGGGCATGGAACACCATCAGATTCATCCCAGCAAACACAAGCAAGTGCATAACATGAGAGCTGCTCTCCAATTTGGGCAAAGTCTGTTTTGATCAAAATGAAATTCATATGAATAATTTACTACTCTAGAGATATATAAAATAATAGTCTTTTTTCCCGTAGTGTTTAAGAAAATCTAATTTCTTTTAACACAAGAAATCAGGGAGTTAATTAAACCCATCCTTCACTCCACAGTGAAAGTTAAAACAGACCTTAATGTTAAATAAATGTGCTGAGAATTGCCAGTCTTTGATTTTGGACAGCATTCCTCTTGTAATTAAATTGTATCCTAACATAATCAGGTTACTTTTTGCCTCTTACTGAGATTTTAGGGACATCAAACACCCCTTCAGTAACAGGGTTGCAGTGCTGCATCCATTTCACCCACAGAATTAGGCAAAATCATGTTTGGGCTGACAGTGATGGGGTGCCTAAGCTTCCTTCTCCTTCTCTTCGTGCTGAGAGCACTGCCAGGGCAGTTCCAGCACTGCCTGCACCACTGCTGAGGTCAGTGGCATTTCTGGGGACTGACTTCAGAGGCTGGAGAAAGTCGATGCCCCATGACTCTCCTTCAGAAGCTTCTTCTGAAGAGTAAGTGCACAGCATGCAGTGTTGAGGATGTGGAGGAGAGTCATTACAGTGCCAAAATATTACAGACTGCCCTGGTAAGTGGATGTGAAAGATCCCTGCCAGGAGATTTAGATCTTCAGAGGCTGCCCTAAAATGAACTTGAGAGAGCACTTTCTGCAGTAATTTAATACTAACAGGATTTATACATTTATTTTTAAAAATCCTTCTGCATGAAAAATCCCCAGTGCCTTAGCGACGGCATGTCAAGAAACCATCCTCCAGCTCCCAGGTCTCAGCCTCAGTGCTGAGAAAGGAGTTTTGCAGGAATCCAGAGTCAATAATCCCAGCACAAATTGGGGTTGTTTGCTTTTTTTCTGTAGGAACAACAGGAGAGAAAGAGAAAGAATCTGAGGAGAAGAGGAATACAAGAAAGCAACAATAGGTGCCATTTAAAGCAGAATTCAAAGTAATAAATAATACAAACACTAAGCTGATTACCTACCTTGGTGGAGGTAAATATGTTTATAGGAATGCAGAAAGTGGAATATGCCATCATAAAATCCTTTTTCCTCACATGTTAAAAATAGTGAATGTAAGTAGAGACTCCATGGCAAGAGGAACTGTACATCCTCAGCACTTCTGGCAACCCAACAGACATACAGAACCCTGAACCAGCAGAGATCTTTTCCATTATGCTTTTTCACTCCATCTGTCCTTCCTTCCCCCACCCATGGATGTGTGTTGAGCTGCAGTGTGGTGCAGAAAACAGCCCAAGCTTCCCCCTAGCAGAGACCAGGCTTTCTGAACAAGCCTGTCCTTTGTCCCCATTGCTGGTGCTGCCAGCTCCTGCATTGTTACCACAGCTGGCAAAGGGAGGGCGGGCGGCCTGAGGGGGCCATACCCACCACAGCCATTTTATATTAAATCCTAAAGGCGCTGTCAGAGCATCCCTCAAGCCCTATCATTGCACTCCTACAGAATGCAATGGCTTCTAAATTTTATAGTGGCTCCCAGGGTAAATTCCTCCACCGGGGGTTGCAGGAGCACTGCCCCACACCGTGCTCACTTTACAGCAGTGCTGGGGTGAGAGACGAGGCTCCTCATTGACAGTGCCTTGATACACACCACTCCTCCAAAATACCACTGATCAAGCAAGGATGTTCTCATTTTTTTTAGCATAAAGATAAATGCAATCTTTGTTCCACTGATTATGGCTATTTCTATTTCTCAGCTAGGCACCATGTCTTCATCATGAGCTTGACCGCATTCAATTGCCTTGTGTCAGCCACTGCTCAAGTTGTCCTCATGTTAGTCATGGCCAGTCCAAGCTTGGGACCAAATGTACACTTCTTTACAGACCCCGTTCACATGAATTCTATTTTTAAAAGCATGAGGGATTCTCAAGAAACCAACAAGCTCTGCTTCAACACAGATTTCTTGTTTTAATAGGGATTGAATTTTTTCCTCTCAGAGACCAGTGGCAGACACAACAGTTAAAATAGATGCCTTTGTCAGGGAGAGAAAGGTCACCAGTCCAGACCTGCACCCCTGAAAGTGGTGCCAGGCACAAAGACCATCTGCCGTACAGTTGGGATAAACTGCCATGTCTCCTTCAAAGTGTGTTTTACATGAACAGGTAAAAGAAATGCCATATACTTAGGGAGGAAGGGATAGGGCACAGAAAAAGCAACTGGTTAGAAAAGGTTTTAAAGCAGAAAGAAGGCGGCAGCTTCTATTGTCTGTTCAAAGTTTCCTTGTAAGACTATTCACCTATCTTATGTAAAAGGCATCTGTAAAGAGTTCAAAAGTTTCCACAAAGATCCCTACAAATCTGATTCTTGCCTAGATGAAGAAGCAGTTTAAAGCTTCTTTCAGTCTATTCATTTTCTTGAAGTAGATCCAGATTAAAAACAATCCCTCCAAAGAAAAAAGAAAATCCAAGTACCTATTAAATCTATTCCCTCCGATAAATCTCTGTATCTATATCAGGTGTCCTCAGTTCCCATAATCCCCACACTTCAGCCTGCCATTCAGTAATTTTATTAAATGGTAACTTCCTAAGAGATTAAATGAAGATTTATTCTTTGACCTATATTCCTCTTAGCAGAAATGATAAGTTTCTGATGCTCTCTTGAGGCTGAATGGAAGTCAAAGCAATTGTAACTGATCCTGCACATATTTAACTCCTACAAAGGCTCTTCTCTAATATTTGCTAACCGTGGGCACTGACACCCTGTGTAAGTCACCTGAAGGAAAGCTACCAAGGCTTTAAATCTTTTGAACCATGCAGCCTTGTCTCCCTGCACAAGATGGTTTCCAGTGATGTTCAGTGCCACAGCTGCAGGTAGCCAGCAGCATCCCCTGCCCAGGGACCACCCAGGCTCAGCTGCTGCCTTTGCATTTGCTTAGCACCTAGCACTAATCTATCTTGCTATAAAACCTCCTCAGCTCATTTTACAGAGGCACTTTTACCTAGTCTGCTGGCTAATACTCAAAAAGTATGGCCATTGTGGAGCTGGTAATAACTTGGAACAGCTTTTTAATGGCAAATGGCACTGTAGAAATGAAATAATTTACATCCCTTTAAAAATTTTGATTCTTCCATGCTAAATGTTCTTATATTCATTATTCTTATATATTAATGTGATAGCTCATTCTTTGAAATTACATGAACAAAGCTAATGTCAAAATAGCTCAGGTCAATTCTCTTTACTGACAAACAAATATTTAGATAGTTGCCATTTCATTCACCCTGTGAATTCAGGAGACTGTAAACAACAAATTATTTTACAACAGGCACAATTGCTATTATTTTGTCTCATCAGTCTTCATACCAATTAAACTGACCTTATCCCGAACAGCAAGCTCTGAAAACTTGGGCCACTGTACACTCAAAAATGTAGAGAATTTTAATTAGCCATGACATACCCAGCAGTGTCTGTCTGCTGGCATGGAGGAAGCTGCCTAGCAACAATGCAAAGAAATCCTCCAATAACCCCGGTGGATCACAAAGAGTCTGTTAAAAATGGTAATCTCTCTCATAGACAAGTAGAGATGGTTTCAATTAAGGACAGCAACTCTCAACTTGTTATTTATAAGCAGTGAACTAAAATAACATTTATATAGTATAAATACAATGTGAAAAGGCCATGCAAAATTACTTAGAGATTTAATTTGCAGTACTTAATGTGATATTCATATCTATAAGCCTTTTGTTTTGCTTAATAGCAAAAACATTCCAGCTAGGCAGACCTGCACTGGAGCTTATACAAGCAAATAGGTCTGGAATGGGCTCAAGGAGTTGTTTAGTCCATCTGCAAGCACCAGGTCAGGATAAATCATATGTAAACCATTCCTATCAATAACACTTTACTTTTTTCCTGAAACCTGCAAATCTAAGCAGGTGACAACTTCCCTTGGCAGTCTGCTCAGTTGGCTGACTCTTCCAAAAATTAGAAAATGTTGGGAAATCTCTAACATGAATAGAATAGAATAGAATAGAATAGAATAGAATAGAATAGAATAGAATAGAATAGAATAGAATAGAATAGAAGTGGAAAGGATCCTAAAGATCATCTAGTTCCAACCTCCCCCAGCCAAGGGAGGGGCCCCCTGCCACTGGACCAGGTTGCTCAAAGCCCCATACAGCCTCACCTTGAACACTTCCACAAATGGGGCATCCACAACTTCTCTGGGAAAGTTGTTTAGTGCCTCACCATCCTCACAGTAAAAGATTTCTTCTCACAGGAAACCTCCCTTGCTCCAATCCTGCTGGCTGTAGTGGAGCAGACATAAAGAACAATACACATTCTTTTAGGAACTTCTGATGTACTTGGAAATGGCTATCATGTATCAGCCTTCTATCAGATAAACAACTCCAGCATTGCTCAGGCTTTCCTTATACAGTTCATACATCTTTACTGGCCTGCTTCCTATTTCTTTTGGATTCTTTCTCCAACTCCTTATACTCCTTCCTGCCTTGCATGTTGAATAAAAACACCCTCGCAATCAAGTTGGCAGAGATAGCTCTAGGTCTGTGGCCATCACTTCTCTAGGCATTGCAGGACACAGAGGACCTTTCTCTTTCCTTTCCTTTCCCCCTATGGGTTCACATCCCTTTGTTGCTGGTGCTGTTCATGTCACTGGTCAATCCTCACCTCTGGCCTTTCTTCAGAAAACTGCACCAGCAGAAAAACAGGAGCTAGCAAAGGCTGGAGTTGCCCACCCAGGGTGGACCCTCCCCTTGTGGGAGATGCCATTTCTCCCCAGCAAAGGGCAAATGTAGGGCTGGAGGCAACAAGATCCTGTGTGGGCTTTTGCCTCCAGCCCTGCAGTCCCGCCTGGTCAGGCAATGGAATGTGCCCAGACCAACAGCATCGTGTTCAGATTTGCATCCACTCCAGTCAGTTTGTCCTCTGGATAACAGGCACTGCTTCTTCGCAGATGGAGCCCTGGGGTCCCCATGGGATGTGTCCTTCCTGCCTCAGTCCAACAAAGCACCAGGACACTATGGCAGCCCTCAGCTGCCCTCAGCAGTGATGTCTGCAGGCAGGAGCACCCATGAACAGATTTTGGTTTCCCCAAAAGACTAACTCATTAAAGAATTAAAATTGAATGCCTTTAGAGATTACATCCTGGCAAAACAAAGTCCCTAGTCCCTCCTCAGGAACAATGAATCATTTTTTCTTGATGAAACAAGGAAAGGACTCAGATTCTTCCAGTGGTTTAGCATAAACCTTTGTCCTAACTTGGCAGAGCTGGAAGTAATGAGGAAAAGAGTCCAAGAAAGAAATAAATAATAGAGAACCTCAGTACCTGGAGTTAAAACACTGGGAAAAGATTCACTGCTCAACACAAGCTGTCAACCCCAGTCTTTAGAAACATACATTTTTGAATTTAGAACAAAATGCCAAATGTTGTTGACCAGATGTTTACATTTTGTTGATATTTTTAACAGTCACCTGACAACAAATAATTCAGTGTTTTGAAGAGGGGTGTCATTATGTAAGGTCTTGCTATTGGTATAATTATAAATGAACTTCATGGTTGAGTTTGGTAAATCAGGGTTCTTCTAGATCCTACACAGCATGTGCATACTTACTGTGCAGCTGCAAAGTCTGCATTAGCATGAAAAATTAACTTTCATATATATGTAGACATATATAAAAAAATTGATTAAGGGTTCTTCCAAAACATACCAAATACATTAATATATACACATATATACGTATTTATATATTTTGGTCACATTAGGTAGTCAGTTTTCACCAAAAAAAGTCTGTTTTCCTTTTTAATTAATAATGTGCCTGGTTTCTTAGTTCATTAGTTTTTATTCCTCTGTTCTTCTTGCTGGGAGTGGAGTTTTGATTGTGGCCTACTCTAGAAGCAATGAGAAAATGTGATCATTCTCAAAGGTCTCAGTCAAATGCTCTGTATCTCACACTTATCAATCAAGTCCAAACCTTTACATTTGACTGCAAAAGGCAAAACTTTCCTACCTGTCACTGTCATTTCTCCTCTTCAAGAAGCTATGCCTTGGTGTGCTAACTGTCAGCCTTTGTACTAACCAAAGTGGGTATTTCGGGGTTTTAATACAGCTTAAGCAATGGGTTGCAGACACATTTCTTGTATCTGCATATTTATTCCAGCAAGGGGAAGATTTATACTCAGGGGCATTCCTTTTGTTGCTGGCAACATAATAACATTTGCTTAATTGTGTTTTATTAATGTTAATATACCCACAGGCTCAGACTCTGCCAGCACATTTTTGTAAATTGAATTAAAGGAAAAATGAATCAGGGTTAAAAGACAGCTGATTAATTTTATTCACTTGCTTAAGGGGGTTTAAGCCAAATGGTCTCCACATCTATTTTTCTTTAGAGAACAGACTTTATAGCCATAGGGCTAAGAGAAACATGTCAGTAAGCCATTTTCATTGCCACGTGTCAAGGAGAGCTATTTAAAGCATTAAAAGGAGGGGACATTCCGGAGAGGTGCTTACCCCCTGCTCTGTACAAATGGCAAGGTTATACAGCCATGGTCTCTCCTGCCTGCTGCTGAGATCAGAGGGCTTTCATAAAGCATTTTTTAATGAAGCTCTCAGAACAGCCCCCAGAGCCTGCCACTTGAGACAGGTAAGGACACAGGCACAGCACAAACCCACGATGTTTTAGTCCGCACAAAATCCAACTTATTAGCAGGTCTGCCTCAATACATAGTGTAATTTAAAGACTATCATTGCACTATTTAATAGGCTTTCAGCTAGTTGCAGTAGAAATCAGTTCTTGAGACAGATTTCTCATTTGGAAATAAATATAATTCATTAGAGACGCCTCCACTGGATGTATATTTATGCAAAGCCTGGGCTGAAATATAAGCATGGATGTGGGGCTGTTCAGTAGGAACCCTACTCTATTTGCCAGCTATTCAAAAGGGTCTGGCTTGAAGAGACCCAGTACAAAAATATGTTGAGCATTTCTGGTAACCCTTCTTTCAATGATTTCTTCACAACTTCTTATTCAAATTTGGTAAGTCAGAAAAGATGGCAAGGTAAAAATCTCAAAGGAAAAAGGATGGTTAAAATATATGCAACAGTGAATGGCTCGAGCCCCTCCGTGTCTGCAGAAGCTACAGATGTCCCTTATCATGACTGGGATATCATGTCAGGATCAGGGTCTGGATATTTTTCTACCTGTTTTGTCAGCAAGGGAGTTGGAAATGAAAATTCCTAATCCATATGCAAAGGATTTCTGCTCTTCCAGGTCCTGTGACTGTGAGATGGGCTGGAGAAGGGTCCCAGGCAGCATAAACCATCTTCACCACATGGCCATGGCCAACGCTCTCTCTAAGTACCCAGGTCACCTTACACTTTCCCTCCCAGTTAGTCCTGATGCCTCAAGTGTTTCCCCCCTCCTCTTCCCACAGCTAATGACATATAGATAATGAAAATGACCCAGGAGGAGGAAATGTAAAATTTCTGGGAGTAGAGGAAGTAATTAATAGGCTCTCCAACCTATGAGGGGTTTTGCACACTTTTTCACATTCTGCGTTCCAGACAAACAAGATACATATTCCAGCAGGTCTTGCATGCTGCATGCACTTGGTAAATACTCTGCTACATCCCAGCCAATGAGATCCCTCCATGTGCCACCAGGCATAATGAGCAAAGCGATCCACCAAGTTAACAGCCACGTTGAAATGTGGGAAATTTGTGGCACAGCTTTTTAGCTAAGGGTGGCAAGTTCCTCCCCTTTGGTCTCTGCGCATTTGTCACCAACACAATATCCTGGCGGAATTTTTCACACCCCTTGGATAATCATGGTAGTTTTGGCCACTAGTAGGACATGGGTGCTCACACCACCCTGGGCATCCACACCATACCAGGGACACCTCACACATCCAGAGGAATATGAAGTTAGCTGAACTGCAGCCCAGAGCTCTTCATTTTGCACCCCCACTCCCACCCGCTGCGTCTTTCACAGTTGTGTCTCTGTTGCACGGACAATGTTCAACCTCACGTTGCTGAACGAGAGGGATCCCCACCAGCAGACATGGGTCAGGGCTATCTGACAGAGCTGTTCTGTTTGCAGGGGTACTGTGACATTTGATCAGAGCTTTGCGTTCCCTTCAGTATGAAGAAAACAAATTTTGCTTCTGTATACAGAGATTTCTCCCAGACTTGTAGTATTTTGGCCTGGCTTCTTCTGCTCAAATAATTGTAGGACAGTTTTTTTTGTCTTCCCTAACTAAGCTAAGGATCTGGAGCTGCTTCCTCTTTGCCTTTACAAATGGAAAAAAAAGTACAAATGTATGCACATGGCTTTGGTTTCTCTAACTTAGCATAGTGTCTATTTTAGTCTCTGAGTATCTATTCTGTAAATAGGGAAAAGTAGATTTGGTTAGAACTTCTGAAAGTGGAAACAAAGTATTAAGGGTCAGTCACTTTGGAAGTGCTCATTTTCTATTAAAACATTCAGTTAGGCATTTTAAAAGAGTAAACAGACCAGAAATAAGTTTTTTATTCTTCAGCACAGAGCTACACACTATGGAGAAGGCTGAATTTGCATGTTGGGATTGGTGTTTATGGTGGTGACTTTAAACTGTGTTGCAACACTTGAGTGCTTTACTGATTTAAATATTTCTGATAGCAATGCTTGCACATCAGAGAAGCCTGTTGTGGGTGAGGAAGCATGCAGCTTGATGGCGAATTCAAAATAATGAACAGTGATGCAGATAATATAACGTATTCAAAACATTGCTAATACTAAAGCTTCCAAAATACTTCATAGTTAAAAAAACTTTTGAGGAGCTCTGATTTCTGATGAAATGCATCAATAAATTGAGATTAAAACACTAAACTGTTATTCTCTGTTGTTCTCTGTAGAGAACTGAACTGTTGCTCTCTGTACAGCATTTCTCCAACTGTTAAATTTAGAGTAATTTTTGTGTAAAGGGAGTGAGATGTTTAGGGTTCCTTGCCTCACTTCTTTTTCCCATTGAAAATATCTGAGGTGATGTAAGACATGAAATGCATATCCCATACTTACATATTTTATTTACTCACTAGGATGCGCAATGGAACTTTGACACTCATAAAATTGATAGCATAAAATATTCCGTGATTCCATGAAATTAAAATGTGGGACTATCAGGCTCTGAAGGAAAGAAAAATGCAGCTGTCACTCACGTTCCTGTCCTGGCAGGATGGCAAACCTTTGGGGCCTGTCACAGCTGGATGGGGAGCTGACCTTCTCCTTCCTGCCATTCAGCCTGCTGCAGGCAGCAGCACAGAGACCTCTCAGAGCCATGCAGGGCTATCAACACCCACACAGAGAAATGTGTGGGATTTCAGGATGGCTAGTGCATCCCTGTGCTTCTCCCAGGAGACACAGATACTTTTTTGTATTCTTCCATGCTCCAGGCTGGGGGAGGCAGGGATGGAACAGGAGAAATAGCACTCTGCAGAGCCCTTTACGTCCATTGGCACTAATGCAGTTGTTTTTCTCCATAATATACAATGCAGAATAAAGACTTATTATGACAAAAATCCTATTTTTAAAACCACAGCAGAAGCAGTTACTTTTCAAAGACCTCTGGGCAAGCACAGCTGTTCTCTGGGGCTTCTGGCTGGTGGGCCAGGTGGAGCCAGGCTGTAAGCAGACACTGCTCCTTTGATCTCAGTGAGTGATACTCTTCCTCATACTCCTGCTGAGCTTGGCCTGGAGTGCCCAAAGCCCTACAGGAGCCCATCAGCAGCCTGAGAACTTCCCAGGCCCACTGGAGACCCCTGAGGATGTGTTCACAGGAGGAGCCTCACTTCTGAACTTGCCCTGTCAGAAGGAGAGAAATGGCTGTCATTTAAAAATAGAAATAAATTTTCTACACATTCCGGGCACACAGCTCCTGTTTGCTTGCTTAAATTACTTCCAGCTGAAGAGGCAGTGCCCCCAACAGCTCCTGAGTGGTAGGAACTTTGTGCTGAGAAGGCCATGCAAGCTTTGGTAATGTTCAGAAAGATGCTTTAAAGCTGACACAGATTTTTTGTCTCATAGGAAGACCCCAAAGTGCTCCCTTTGCAAAGGGAAAAATGTGTCATGACAGGACTACTGTGCACAGTTACAGTACAAAGGCTGCTCAAAGACAGCACAAAGCATGTGCATGTGTACAAGGAACCCAACTCATCTACAAAGCACTGCCACACTCTTCCCTGGATCACACCAGAGCAGCCAGACATGGTCTTTGGAAGGGTCTGCCCCATGTAGGAGAAATGTTGCTTACAGCAAAGGCTGGCGAAATAAAAACAATCAGTGAAACAACTGACTCCCTGAATTTACATTGACTGAACTGCGGTCTTGACGAGGAGTTATCCAGTCTCACAAGAATGTGCTGTTTGCTGTTGAATGCTGGGGAGCTCTGATCCAGAGATGCTCCTTGCTCCTCCTGTACCTTCAATCCAACGTGTTGCACCATTGGAAGAACATGAGAAATGGTGCAGGATCCAGTTTTAGACGTGCATGTCTGTGTAACACACTAGCAGTGTCTCTAATAAAATGTCAAGAAAGGGTCTCTGAGTACCAGAAGAACTACAAATGGAGTACCAGTTTCCTTCAGCTAATTTACCAAGGTCTATATATGATTTGGGAGATTATTTATACTGTAACCTTCATCTGCACATCACACTATTAATACACCGTAACATGTGATCTCATGAATTCCCTGGAAAAAACTTTGGTCTACCCTGGAAAGCACCTCGTCCGCTTTTGATATTGTAAAATATATTTTACACAGTTATTTTTAAGACTAAATCTCGAAAATTAGATGTTACATCAACAAACCCTAGGCTCTAGTAACTTACTATTAGCCTTACGAAGTAACTGTGCACATACATATTTTAACAGGTCAGTTATGCCAGTTACTTAAATGAAATATGACTGGAATTACTGAGAAAACACATTTAGATTTTCAAAATATTGCGGGCTCAGGAGAACTTCTTCATGTTGTTATGAATAATCTGTGGATTTTATTGACCACAGCATATTTTGTTGACTTTCAACCACAAACTGGTAAGAAGGAGTTTCAGAGGTCAGGAACAGTTCTCACTATTTTGCTAAATGTCAGAGAGTGTCTAGTTCATGCTTGTCACTGGAAAACATCTCTTCAGAAGTTATGCTACTCATCATTAGCTTCCACACCGACCTGTGCTGGTTGTTGGGGGAAAACTTCTCACTCTGAAATACCCTTGACCTTGTACAAGAGTGGCAGGCAACAAGAAACTGGACTAGTTCTACCTATGCTTCACCTCTCCTTGCATACAAAATCCTAGGTTGTCACCTTCCCTGAAAATCCCTCTTAGCAGAAGATTAATATTATGGGGAAGTAAAGAATTAAACTACCTAATTAAGTCAGACTTGACAAACTTTTTCTCAAAACATGAGACACATGTATTCAGCTCCAGAATTTCCTCCTTGTTTTCCTCAACCTTGTACAGCTTTCAGTCTTTAGACAAGACCCTCATCTTAGAGTGAGCATGGCTTTAGGACACATCCTCACATACCAGTTTTCTCCCTGGGTTTTTGGCTAGGTTCAAGTCTTTCCCATTCCCCTGAGAATTTCCTGTGATGCAACAACAACTCAATGCACCATTATAATTACCTAGTTTGAATTCTTCTTTCCAGTGTTATTGGCAGCTTCCATCTATCTTCAGGTACTGCTCTCCACTGGACATGCCAAAATGGAGCCACTGTCTGGCCAGAAAAGAAACATTTCAAACAATTGATCCAATCATTTTACACAACTTGACCATCCATTGCAAGGAAACACTCTCTGTCTTTCGTCACAGGTTCAAAATCGCGTGTGTGCTGTTTTAGCCCTGTTACATTTCATCCAGCCATAAGCACTATCAATCACAGTTCACACTAAAACATGCAGAAGAATGATGCAAATGGTTTGTTACCAGCAAGGGAGCAAGCCCAGGCTGCTGGCAAAAGAGCATGGAACAGGAGAGACAGCCCCTGCTCCTGCTGCTGGAGGGCTGCACAAATGAACCTCATCATCTCATCATGACATGCCCCTCGTGTCAGCAGACACAAAGAAAGATTGTTACTGCAAATGGCACAGCTAAGGCAGGGCACTGCTGGGAACAAAGGCTGGACCTCTCAGCAAAGCCTATTCTCTGCCACCAACCTCTTCCACATCACAGACTAGCCAAGTGCTTATTGCTTGCTGCACTTCTGGCCCACTGTATGCACTCAAACAGAGAACAGCAATCGACAGTGTGAAGACAAAACTGCAGTATGTATCTGCCAGAGATGAAGTTCAGTCTTGTGCAATGTTGAGTGTCTGTAATTTGTGCTACAGTCAGTTGGATTCATGGAAGTTCAGCATCTCCTTTTAAGGATGCAATAAACCACAAAATAAATACTTAACTAGACAAATCCAATGTGTTAGTTGGTGTCCCAGCTGGTGGTGTCCCATTTACTCTAGATGATATTCTGAATATATTGCCCTGTTCTAGCATGGTAACATTAATCTGATGCAGAAAACTCCATGTGAAAGTGGGAATTTGGGCCTTTAATCAAACTAGAGTCCTTTTCCCAAACGTTGTCTGAAAAAATCTAATTCCAAGTGTAGGGACAGGAGCCACAGGAAGAAAGCATTTTCCTCAACAGCCTGTTTACACACAGGATTCTCCATGAAGTGTACTCAGGTAAAAATCTCTGTGCTCCATGTAGCAATAATTGTGCAAAAAAGTATGGTTTCTTGCATGAATTCTTAAAGACAGGTGTAAAAACCCAGATGGAGCTACTAACTAACAAACACCACAGCTCTGTGACATGGAGCCATTCAGCCCAGCAGGGCACAGAGTGCTGCCAAGGGTCATCATAATTAACTATTTAATTAACAGTCACCATATGAAACACAAAGTGAGCGAGGTATAATTTTGATGACAAAAACAGATGATGTTTCAGAGAGAGAAGCACAGTGTGTTAGCAGATGATCGGAGCTGAAATTCCAGAAAGGATACACAGATGTGATGTCTAAGTCAGAGAAAGGGTAATGTTTTCCACCATACCTCCAGCTCTGTCCCACAGTAATTGTCAGTAGAGACTTGGCCTGTCCTACCAGCAGGTAGTTACCCAAGATAGGGTTCTCAAATTTATTACATCAGAGAAAAGCAAAATTCCAGCCCATGAAGAGGCTTGATGCCCATAAGAGCAGCTTAAATCACCTCTGCATGGTACAGGTATGTCACCAAGTGCCACTTTGGACAGGGTAAAAGCCTGGTCTAGTAAAGAGAAAGACTTTATTTCTCACAACACACTAAAATCTCTGTGGTTAAAAGCTTATGAGGCAATTTACAGGTCTTTGGCTCCAAGGAAGCTGCAGATTTGATATACACAAACTCTTCCTGTCTGTAGCACTCCGATTCCTATGAACTAATGCCTGTCATTAAGGAACAAAAATCCCCCAGACTACAGTTTTCACAATTCTTTGTTGATTTAATAGAGAAATAATTGGGTTTAGTAGGTGCCTTAGGAAGCAGAGCTGAATGATGGAGTGACACTTACGTGGGTTAGCAAGAATGTCACCCACAGGAGAAGTGCAATAAGCTATGGAATACACTGCCATTTACTCCTTCCCGTCATCTTTCACTCCTGATCAAGTGTCACACAGAAGAGAGCATCCCTAATGTTCATAATCTAAACCTGATTGTTCAGCCCATGCATTAAATTGATTCTGCTGTACAGAAGAGACAGGGATGGCTGCCAGGCAGGCTTCCTGCTGGGATATAAATAGAGCTCATCTCCAGCCTGGTTTGTCTCGGTGTCACAGGCAAGTGGAGGTGGCACACTGCCCTTCCATGCTGAGATTCCTCCATCCCTGCTCTGAGAGACCTGGCGGTCAGGCAAGATGCTCTGCTCTTCCCAAAAACACTCCTCACATTTCTTCCCAGCTGGACAACATGCCATATGAAGTGACCATAGAGAATGAACTACGTACCTGTAGAGGCTTCTGCTGCTTAAACATAATGCAAACTCAGGCAGATATGTACTCTGCTGTTTGGCTTCCTGCATGTAATTTTCTTTTGCTTGAACTGTGGATGCAGACAGATTTGGTCTGATCAGATTCTCAATTTTGGATAAGATATTCATCCTCTAATTTATTTTCTTATGTTTAAGTGAGGAACTGTAATTTGAGTTTTTCCCATGTTATGTCTATTAATAATATTTTCCTCTCAACCTCTCTGCCCCCTGATCACACACATATGCTTTGCAAAAGCCTGATAACATCTTTATTCTTCACCATGGAAGCATGCTACCAAAAAGCAAAACGAAGCTTTCCCTTGCATTTTCCCTTCTGCACTAAAATCCTTAAAAAAAAAAAAAAAATCCAAAAATAATAATTTTCCTTTTTTTACTTTGGGTTCGG
>VWZW01004700.1:1199224-1242449 GCA_013397115.1 Edolisoma coerulescens | reverse complement strand
ATGCTGCTCTGTGACACTGGGAGGCACCAGGGCGGATACCAAACCAGTGGATGATTCTCAGTCCATTGGTCTTGTTATGGGGAAAAGCAGAAGGGAGTGGGAGGTCAGGAAAAGATGGGAAGGAGGAGAGAGGCAGTAATTGCTTAATTTCTCTCTTCTCCAGATACTTTCTTTACAAACAGGCATGGGGAAGCAGAAGTGCGATGGGAGCAAATGTCCTACAGACCTCAGTGCTGGGTGAAGTTGGTTATCAAGAAATATGGCAGGGGGTCCTCCATTTTTTAAGAAATGTATTTCTCAGGCCCAGGAAAACTAAGAATTTTTCAGAGCTCTGGGTCAGTGAGTGAGTAGCTGCCCTTTGCTGCCAGCTCTGCTTTTGCATTCCTGCCCACAACTGTTAATACCAAACTGCATTCACATTATTCATACATTGACAGATCTGGAGGCTGAACATGCAAATGTAGAAGTTAGGAAATAAAAATTATTTTTTGAATCGGCTTCAAAAAAATTTTTATTTATCACTTTTGTACAGAACCCTCATCATATGAAGGAAACAAAGAATTACACTTTAGAAAACAGTTAGTTACAGTTCAGAGACCCATACACAGAAACTTAGATAATATACAACACATATAATTTTAGAATCCAGCCAGTATCCACTCCGGGAAAAAAACAGCTGAAAAACAAACCCATGTGTGACTGGATACAACCACTACCTATAGGCAGCCATTGATATTTTTAGTAGTAACTAATGAAAGTCTCCCCTTGATGCTATCGCACAGAACAGTCTTCTTACCTAGCCTCAGAGGCACAAGGACCACAGCTGTCAGGAGGCTGCCAAGGCAATTTGCTTGATGCAGAGTGAATGTTACACTCCTGCGTGCACAAGCACACATGCACTCAGAGAGCTTGTTGGGCTTAGCTGCAGTGAGGAACAGGGGAAAACTTGCTTCAAATATATTATTTTGATTAAAGGCTTTCATTTTACAATATCTCCACTTCTTTTTTTATTGTATCATCACACAGACCCTGCTACTGGTCCGTTTAATCCAATAACATTTCTTCTGAAAGAGGTCAGCATCAGACACCATCTCTCATATGGGCAGGTGGGGACACCCTGCTGTGGGGGCACTTCCAGTGCTGCAGCAGCTGGTATGGGGGCAAGATGTGCCAGAGCTTACAATGAATCACATGCATGTACGTTCACGCACACATTTGTCCAAACAGGCAAACACAATGTTTGCTATGATTTCACAGCAGCTATTCAATAAAATATTCAAAGCTTCATTTAAAAGGAAAATGAGAGCAAAGGGATGCACTGGGACTTTGCTCCTCCTCCCCACTTCCCTTCTGCTCTGTTGCCCATACACTGTGAACACTCTACCTAAAGCTATATAAACCAACTACAGATGCTTTTCATCAACAGCACAATGCTACAAACACACAGTCAGATTGGCTCCTGTATTTCTCATCACTTTTTTGGACATATAATGCATTGTCATACTCCATTTCATGAAGGTAGGATGTCGTTTGCCTCTCCTTGTGACCTGTTCTTCTGTGCATCCTTACTATGTCCTTCTTCGTGCAACTCACATTTGAAAAGTCCCACTAGGTTCCACAGAAATTTCTCCAGCCTTTTAAATAATTTTCACTATCTCCACTGCAAATGCCCGGAAGGCTTTGGCACATCTTTCTTGAGGACTACCAGAACTGAAGCAAGTATTCTAGAGGAAGGTGTCCCATGAATTTATGGGTTGGCATGATGATCTGGATATTTTTTTAAATTCTTTTGAATCTAGAATTTTGCTTACTTTTCTAATCTTTTTTTTCATCAAGAGCTAGATCCAACCCAGTCCTACTAGTGTCAGTATTTATAAACTATGTCATCCATACTGATGTGCAGTCCTGCATATTTGCATGCCCACCTCATGGTTAGTAACTTCTGGGAGAGTGGTATTTCCCCTATCCAAAGCCTTTTGGTGCACTCAGACTGTCAGATTGTTCTTCCTCCCAGGAGGAGTCATACACGTCCACATGTATGTGCCCTACCTTCTCCTTTAGCACAACACCTTGAACTGTGATGACCCAAAACTCAAATACAAAAATGGTAAACTTTTAGGTAGATCTCAGAACCTACCGATTCTAACAAAGGCTTTTGAGCAAAAGGGAGGATACATGAAAAATCCATCATAATCTTGCTTTATAGAGATCTAAAGGATATTGGTTTTCTTTCCTTCTCTAAAAATATTACCAGAAATTTAAAATCAAAATAACCTTCAAGTGTTTTAATTTTAAATTTGCTAGATTTTAGAATACAAAATATCACAATCACATGACGACCCTTGCAGATATGGGCAAGTTTGCATTAAAACATCAAAATTAATAGATACTTCTCTTTAACAACATTTTTGCCTAACTGGTATTTCAATAGGACTTGCAGACAATTTTTTGTGCTGTAACATGCCCACTAATTACCCTGGGCCTAAGCCAGCTTCAGAATAATTGGTGAGATTCAGAGATCAGCAAGATGAAAACTTGGTGGCCATTTGCACATGTCAGAAACTAATCTCACGTGTCTGTACATTTAGTAATGTGTGTTCTCTGCAACTGCTTCTGTGGAGAGAGGAGGGCGACTAAGATATGAGCCTTGTAGAAACCCTAAAGTGCTTCACGTTTCTTGGGAGACTGTACTTGGAAGCTCCAAGCTGTCACAGTAAAATCTGAAACTTTCCCTACATTTTAATTTGGGCAGACAGTAGTTACAGCACCAGGAATATTGAAATGTTGGGATATGAGCACAAATGCACAGACTCCGGGGTGTTTTCCTTAGGAAATCACTGGAAGGAATCATTGCCGTTTTATGAAATTTTGGAGTAAAACCATGAATGTTTCTTACATTATTTGCTAATTTTGGTAAAGTGATGAATGCTTGAAATCTTATTAAAATGATGGCAGTTTAGACTTCTTAGCATGACTCAGGATCATTTCATACTTTGGCCTGGAAACACAAAGCATTTTTCATAAAAAACCAGATGGAGCAATCCCAAAGACAGTTTCTGTTGATTACAGCAAGATTTCAGTCAAAGATTTAATGAAAAACAGTGGCAACAGTGGTAAAATCTCATATTCAAATCCACCATTTCTTTTTCAGAACAAACAGATCTAAAACCTTGATATCAGGTAGCAGATAGCTATAATCCGAAAAAATAACTGAAAGCCACCTGCCTCTGCTAAAATGTTAAAAAAGAAGATGCATACCTCAGTTTGGATCAGCCACACACTGTTAGGGACTGGGTTGAAATACTAATGGTGGCAACATCTCTTGGTTTTGATTCAGGTGACCATTTCAAGTTTAACCCCATTCTATACAGAGGTTTTAATCAGAGCTGCTACTATACACCAAAAATACCCACTTCCCTGTCTTCACCATTACCAGTCTCCTTCACGGTAGTGCAGAAACAAGAATCCCCATTTCAGGAACAGGCAACATTCATGCGCAGATGCCTTGGAGTGGCTACCTGAAAACAGAGGCTAGACAAGATTAAGAGGATAAAAGCAGGTATTTATTGAAGGGCCTTCAATAGGCACACCTTGAGCAGTCAAAAAGCCCCCGAGGGGCTACACCCAAGATGGACGCTGGGTCACAGGTTTTTCACACTTTTATAAGTTTGGTCCATTTGCACATCAGGGTTAATTCTCCAGTTACAATTTCAGGTAATGAAGTAATTACCCCAAGTTTGCGCCCCCCATTCAGAGGCTTAGTTTACATATTTCAGGGCCTGGGACAACAAGGTGTCCTTGAGTCCAGGCCCAGAGAAGATTTGTTATGTCTAACCAGAGTGGGAGAACAGTAGCTAACAGGCTATGGAGTTTTAGAGTTACAGACTAAAGGAGAAGGATCTGAAAAATATAAAAGCTAAATCCTAAGGCATCAGTGCAGACTGAAATCTTCCAGTAGATCCTGATTCTAGGTTTGCCCAGAAGCCAATGAACATTTTCTATCAGCATTTCATTTCTATTGAAATTCCAGTCAAGGCTTTATGTCCACTCCATCTGAAACAGCAACCAGAAGGGAAAAGAACACAAGGCACCTGCACAGGCTTATGTGAAACAGTGTTTCATCTTTAGCAGTCAGGATAATGTATTACCAAGAGCTGCAAAGGGTAGAGGTTAAGACAGGTAGGGGAAAAGTCAAGAAAACCAGCAACAGAAGGAAAAAGGTACTCTGCACAGCAGGCATACCAGTTTGCAGGTCTGTTCCTTAGGGGAACACATATCTCTTCAGGCAAACTGCATGAGCCCCTAACCATGCTGCTTAATATTTTCACACATCTCCAATAGAAACATCTTACTGCAGGGGAGGGGAGATGCCTGGCCATCCACAAACTAGGACACTGCACAGAGACAGCCAGAGCTTTTGCTGTGTTGGAATAGAAGGTTTGAAGAACATCAGTGGTCAATGACCATTTCTGTAAAAAGCATCCGAGGAGATGCCCATGGGAACTGGTAATNAAAAAAAAAAAAAAGAACATAAAGGAAAGAGTAGAACACCAAGAAATTATGTGCAATGAATGACACCAAGGCAAGCAAAACTAATGTTAATTTACTAGAGGAAAACAAGAAGAAAAATAGGAGAGAATACCTGGAACACCTGGAAGAGGAGGTTGACAGCACAAATTGTCAGAGACACACAGGAAAGAGTGGAAAGATACAGCACACAAAGACAGGGAGCAAGGAGGAAAGTAGGAGAAAGGAATGAAGGGGCAAGTGTGTGGTGTGGTGCAAAGAGAAAACATCTTGAATACAGTAACCAAGGACCAGAACTATGTAAGAACTGGTGCTCAAGCTGGGATAATCTCAGCTCTCCCAGAGACCAAATAAGCTGTCATGTACGACGGGGAGGGAGAGTGGGACAAAAAATTGTGTAATAGGAACAAGTCGGTCTTACTCTAGCTCATGGCATTGAAGCCTTGAGAACCATTTCCAAGAAAAATTGTGCAGAGTGTAGGAGAGGAATAACTTACATTTACAAACTCACAACACATGCTGCAAGCCAGGCAGTACAATAAGCAGCTTATCAGAGTAGATATCAGCCTGTTTAATATCTGCGCTTCTCCAGTACTTCAGATCCCAATGAGAGTGGGAGCTTAGTTCATACTGCATAGTGCTGTGGAAAACACTCTGACTTCATTAGCCACTGTTTTTTCAATTACCCGGCAGCACTGTGCCTCTAGCAAGTACAATTTTTTCCGCAGAGAGGGTTGGGGAAATGCACCAACGGAACAGAAATTACAGCCTAGGTCCCCTGAATTTGAGGACTGATCCAGCAGTTAAATTGCAATGTTTGGCAGCTTCTCAAAACGGAGTTTAGTATCTCTTCCACAGTATGAAAATCTCTCACAGTAGCTTTCTGGGCACAAGGAAATCTTGAAAAATATTAGCACCAAATATCAGACCAAGCACAACTGCATCGCGAGATGACAGCTGAGCACCAGGAAGCCAAACAGGAGCTTGGTCTTTTCCAAGGGCAACATGTCATCAATGGTCTTTGCATCACTCTCCACCTTGGTCCATATCACACTTGTTCATCAACATCAAACCCATCCTCCATGCAGTGGCTAGAAGGGGTCCATAGCTGCATGACCAAGTGTTAGGTATGAAGCTGAGGCTTGGTGGCAAGAACAGGTAGCTGGACATGGAGCAGCAAGGCCAAGCAGCAGGAAAGGAGATGTCAGAGCATAGGATGTAGGGCAAGCATCTGGCCATGGTGCTGTACCTTCAGAACTCGGTGCGTGAAATGTTTTCTGAAAACATGTGTCTGTGGCAGAGGATGGCTTGGTCTTGCTTGACCTTTGCAGCTCTTCCTTTGGATCAGGGCACAGTGAGCCACTGTACAAGGGCAGAGCCAAAATCTGCTGACAGGACTTCTGGTGTTTGCAGTGGTGTCAGTGGGAAACAAGTCTGGGTTGCTCCATGGCAGATCTCTGCTTTACCAGTTACTGGCCTAAGAAGGCTGTCTCGTGCTCCTGACTCCCATAGAGGAAGATATACTGGAGTTGCTCCTGTGTTAAGAGCTTGATTTTCAGAGGTCTGGGTCTTCCAGTCAGATGAGACAGGCCTGCACATCTTGTTTGTTTATCAAGTGCATTACCCAAGGGTTGCTCATCAGGGTGCGGATTTCAGATAATTTTTTTTGCAAGATCCGAGGCTCCAAGATGTTTCTGTGAAGATCTGCTTGTGTCAGCTGTATTACATCCTTTTTTCTTCTTTCCCCTATCCAATACCCAAGATGGATGTATCTGCCTCAGAGCAGTGAGTGGGGGTGTTTATTCTCACAGCACTCTTGTTGTTACTTGCACAACAGGGTTCAAAGTGAATAGACAGCTCTAGCAGACAGATCTTAAATCAAACACTCCTCAATCTACAGCAGCTCAGATAGTAAACTGCTGCTGATCAGTCCAATCAGCCGTATCCAAGAAGAGTTCAGACAGGAAGAGGTGCAGGAAAATGGCTACCAGAATTGTCAGGGGAGATTAAGAAAGATGTCCTTGCTCCTCTAGCTAAGCAAAAGCTGAAAGATGATAGGATAGCTTTTTATAAATATCCCTCGAGGAAGGGGAATACCAGGGAGTGAAAAGAGCTATTCAAACTGGAAGACAGCTTTGGAACAAGAACAAATGGTTATAAATTTGCCTCAAATAGTTCCAGGGTGGAAATTGAGTTTTTAACCACTGCAGTCACGAGGATCTGGGACTAGCAAGACTGTGAACAGTGTACTGAGGCAAAGAACCTAATATCACAGCCTAGATGTTTAGGAATATGCCTTCTGTCCTCAATTCATTCCAACAATTTAAACTCAAGGAAATCAAGAGAAGGAAGATGAAGCTCTTCCTCTAAATCTGTTGGGGAAAACGTCCAACAATCCTCAAACAATATAAATGAAATTAGTCTCTGACAAATGGTGTGCACTGACAACTCCTCTGTCACAAGGCAGAACTGAAGGAGGCTGTGACCATCAGCTCTTCATGCTCATGAGAGCATGAAGAGCCATCAGATGCATACACTTCCCCAATGGGCACTGCCATACAAGAAAACTCAGCCTGAGCCACATGAGATGGCTACGCACTTTCCACTCACATTCAAAGCAGAACAGAAACAGCCCTGAAAAATCTACATGTGAAGTGGAAAGCAGATAACTCTCACTCCCTTTATTCATGGTGCAAAGTCTTTGAAAGAGAAAACAGCTGCAAGACACCCAAAGTAAGACTGGCAGACACAGGATGGCAAATGGTTTGCCAAGTTGCACGCACGGTAGCAGAGCATGGCCAAAACACCACAATGAGCCCTTGTGTTGGCGAGAGACTCAGGACAGACCTGGCTCACCTGTGCTTTCAAACAGGCTCACTGAAATGCCTCTGACATCTGGAGGAATGACTCATCACAAGGCAAAATCATGAACTAGAGCCAGGCAAACAGTTGCTGTCTGTAAACAAAAACAACAGAAAACAAATAACCAGAATTGCTGGAAGTAAAATGCTGAATAATTAAGATCAGAAAACAAATTTCCCCCAGTCCATTCTGGTCTTGTGAAGAAATTGTCCTGTTTTCTGTCCATCAGCAGTTTAGTCTGCATGGTCCCCCAAGAATGCCCCCTCCTTTCCATCATCTCAGATGCCGAACTTCCCCAAGTCCCTTGGTCCATCCACGCACTCTGAGTTCCCTGCTTGCTCACTCTCTCCCCTCCTCTCTGTCTTGTCCTAAACGACCCACACTTCTCCCAGCTGAGGCACATCTTTCCACCCCAGGGCATGGAAACTCAACCCGTTCAGCCAGGCTGAAGTAAACAGACATTCCTCTCTTCTTATCTGCCATGCCTTTTTAAATAAAATGTGTAGTACACATTGTCCTTGTCCACAGATAGGTGTGAACATTCCTAACCTCTTTGTAACTCCCATTTACTAACACGGACTTATTCCCTCAGGCACATAATCTTCTTTAATCAAAGAAACGGAAAGGGTAATATCAAATAATGTGACTGCAGGTCCAGAACTTGTTCAGCATCTGTTGTATTTAAATTCTTTTTTTTTCTTCATTGTTACATTCATAATTTCAGGCTTAACTATTCTTGCAAAGTCTTTTTTCACCCCAAGAATAATAAGCTTGCATGAAGATCCTCAATATTGTTTCCAATCCTTCTGCCAACTGCTCTTGAATTTGCCTTCATTCTTAGTAAATATTTGAAGGGCAGCTATCTCTTTGTAAACAAAACACCAGGCTTTCCCTGTTTGCCTTGGCTAGGATACTTGTGTTTATGAATGTAGCTAAGCTTCTGCTTTATGACTATAAAATACCCTCAATATTCATCTTTCTGCTGATAAACACTTTTTTTTTATACTGGGAAGCACATCAGAAAGACAATGTCAAACCCCAATCCAAAGCAGCATCTTTTCATAGTATCATAGAATCATTTAGATTGGAAAAGACCTTTAAGATCATCGAGTACAACTGTTAATCCAACACTGACAAGTCTACCAATAAAACCATGTCCCCAAATGCCATATCCACACATTTTTTGGATACCTCAAGGGATGGTGACTCAAGCAATTCCCTGAACAGCCTGTTCCAGTGCTTGACAACACTTTCCATAAAGAAATTTTTCCCTAAACCTTCCCTGGTGCAACTTGAGGCCATTTCCTCCTGTCCTACGTCCTGTTACTTGGGAGAAGAGACTGATCCCCACCTGCCTACAACTCCTTTCAGGCAGTTGTAGAGAGCAATAAGGTCACCCCTGAGCTTCTTTTTCTCCAGGCTAAACACCCCCCGCTCCCTCTACCACTCGTCATAGGACTTGTGCTCCAGACCCTTCACCAGCCCCATTGCCCTTCTCTGGACTCGCTCCAGCACCTCAATGTCCTTCATGTAGTGAAGGGCCCAAAACTGAGCACAGGATTCCAGGGCTCTGTGTGTATATGTGACACCCTTAGAAGATACTCAAATGTATCTGTGCTTCTCTTGGTAGGAGCTCGGGGTCCACACACCTCTGGGACCAATCCTTTCCCCACAGAGTCTCTGGACTGAAGACATCCCCTCTGAATTTCTCCTCTGGACAGAACCTCTATTTCATTCCAGAATGGAGCAACAATTTCATGATGCTCTTTCCGATAGCATTTTGTACTGAAACAAAAACTGCTTCATTGGAAACTGAGATTAGATTATTAACATAGTCACCCGGATACTTTGTTAGGGCACTTTTGTCACCTCTTCTGCTGCTCCAGATTTGAATTGTCTGATGAGAGGCTAAAGAACACCAGTGTTTCAAATGGACTTTCTATTTTCAGCCAGTAATGCACCTATCAGTTTTCCTTGCATTTACCCTGTCTTCCACCTTCATCAAATTCAGTAGCATCTGGAGTCAACACCCTCTGAGTTCTGCACCACTTCTTGGGCAGCATTCCAATGAAAATACTGAATGGAAAATGTCCTTGTAAATATTTTAAAAGGGAAAAACTGGAGTCTGTGCAAACAGAGATGCGGTGCGATAAAGTTTTTTGTTGTTTTGGTTTGGTTTGGTTCATTTCTTAAACACTACAGTTATACTTACTTTGTTAGTGCACAGAATGGTCAACATTAGGAGTTAGTTTTATATGGAAAGACCTTTAATCAACAGTTCTGGATTTATATTTTTACTAGCAACTGAACGCCTATGAGCTAAAGGAAAAAAACCTCACAAACAGGACAGCAGACACGAAATTTTATTATAGTAGCTTTGACTCATTACCATCTAGGGAAGGGGAGATGCTTAAACTAAGAACTGAAATTAATTTGCTTTATATTATCCTTGAAACTGGAAAACTACTTTGGAGTACCAAGATTATTATTACATTCCCAGAGCGCATATAAATGTCACTTTCTGAAAGTCAAAGTTGAAACTGCAAACCACAAAAATCTAATATCGTTACCACAACATTTATTACAGTCACATATCTTTATATTCTAGCTATTGCTCTTACACTGTAACTTTGCTATTTCCTAAACATCTGCTGTGTGTTCAAGATACAAAAGAAGATGAGGTGTCTGCCTTGGGGGGGGGCTGTGCATTTAGACATATAATAAATCCCATTGGGAATAGAAAGGAAGAATATTTAAATCTTGTCATGAGGGGAAAGAACACCCTGCTGTATTTTAGCTCTTATAACCCACTGGTATAAACACTATTTTGGAATAAAAGTTAACAGAGGAAGTTATTCCAGAATGCTTTTGAGAAATGGGTATTCATAAATAGGGAGCAAGTCAGTTCACTTCTGCAAGCTGCCTCTCAGTGTTCGTGTGTAGCTATGTGTATATCAACGGAGAATGAGACTTTTTTTTTGATACAGGACATCCAGAGAGAATAGGAACTCAGAATGAGAGCCAAAACCCAAACTTGAAAGGCCATTAACACTCTGCATGTTTGTCCCCTGAAAGCTGATACGTAAGTATTTTTAATTCCTGTACCAAATATCAAGGCTCATACGTGATGACAGGAGATTTAAAATAAAATTATGAGCTTGAAGCATGTAAATGTCACAAGGGCTTTAAGAGCGCTGCTCCCCATTGCGAGACGGGTAACAGTTAAATGTTTTTTTCATGTAGTGATTAAGAGCTCTCCCTGTCACCCATCTTTATGTAATCCCACCGAGGGGTGGGCTGCTAGCACAGAAGCACATAAATCACTGCTACAATGCTGGGAGAGCAGATCTGAAGTGTGTGGGAAGAAGTGCTATGGAAAGTGTATCCCACAGACAAGAAGAAGGCAGCATGAGGAGGTAGAGATGGGCTAACATTACCAGTGCCCCCGAATCCCAGAACACGCTGTTGAAATCCCATCCCAGCTCCTGCAGCATGGGAAGGGGTAGGCAATAATGCAAAGGGCATTTCTTCACAGTTGAGATCTGCTTTTAATAACAGCTACTTTGTCAAGCCAAAAAGAAAGTAAATGGCAAGCAATTTGCTTTAGGCTGGAGTTAGGAGAAAACTTTCACCTACCCAGATGGAGTTATATAAGGCTTCAGGTTTTTTCAGATCACTTGTCAGCTCCAGACAACAAATATTATTTAGAAAGGTCTTACTTGCCCTCACTCTTAAGTTCAGGGCTTCAGATTCTGGAACCACAGTGCCACACAGCCTGTGCCTCTCCTAAGGGTGATGCCCAAGCACTCATCCCCCAAATTAGTGGAAAGAGGTGGGAATGGATGACTGTTCCACGCACTTCAGGGTGGCACACTCTTCAGTGGTGCCACAGCCTCCATGCAGGTCCCCTACCAGTTTCACTGCTCTCAGAGTGGGGTGTGATCTGCCTTGTGGCAAAGGTCCCCTCCTGTGTCTCCCCTGCTATTTGCAACCCCTGGAATGCACCAAGGTGCATCCCTCATAAAGCTTCAACACATCCACCAGGGAGGTTTGCAGCATCACATTTTCTGTGAGGAGGAAGGAGGTACTCCTGCCCAAGCCCATGCCCAGGCCTACATCCTTCCTTCATTTCCCCAGACCAGCTGCACAGTTTTTTCAGGCTCCATCAGGGATAGGCTTCACTCATAAGGCTGTTGTTATCATAGCACTGAAACATTTTTGAGCTGGCAAAGCAGCTGCGTGGTAGTCTTCACTTCCCACTTTTCAGAGCATTCTCCCTCACTTCTTTCTACCTTAGAGACAAAGTGTGGTTTGTTTCTGAATGAGTCCCTGCGAGGAGGGAAGCCACAGCCAAGGCAAGCAGGTCTGCTCCTTTTCTGCCATGAGTTTTGGTGAGGTGGGGACGGTCCACAACCTGTGTGTTCATAGGTCCACAACCTGTGTGTTCCCAACACCCCTGCATGAAGATTTTCTCTTCCCACCATATTTTGCATCAGGAAGAGCTACAGCTTTGCTCCTGCATGTAACCCATATGAGGCTGCTTTCCAGTGGGGCTGGGAGACCAGCCAGCAGCACTGCAGAGAGCTTTGTGAAAAAGGGATACTTTAAATCTGGAGACAAAGCTGACTTCTAAAGGCTTCTCTTGCTGTGTTTGGTGTATTTAGCAGGCTTCAAACCACCATGGGAACTTCTGTGGCTGTTTGTCATGCCTGCCTCTCATGATGGATTGTTGAAGGACAGAAAATATAATAAACTCAAGGAAGGCAATTTGCATTTCTTAAAACACTATGGCATAAAATGTAAATACTATTAACATTTTCCATATTAAACTATAATTTTTGCATTAATATCTTAACATTTGGAGATCTGGATTTGACCAATGTCAGGAAGCTCCTACTGTGGAAATTGCTTGGCTGGGGAATACCTGTCTGTGGTTTATATGGGATGTCTCTGCCAGCAACAACAGCAGGTTCTTGAGCTCAGCAGCTGTTTACAGAAGGTAGATCACCTTGGGAAAATCAAGCTGGAAAAGGGAAAGGACAGAAGGAAAGCAGAAAAACTTCCAAGAGCAAAATGAAGAGATTCAGGGTCAGGGTGAGAGTAGGAAGTAGGAAGACTGGGCAAGAGGCTGTAGCACAGAAAACAGAGAGCAGAGAAGGCAAATCACAATCTGCTTGTGTACCCACCCAGAGACGGAGGGACTTCCAAGGGATGGGCAAGCTCTACCTGCAGGACACTGTGCTAGGGAGGGTGTCTTGCCCCGGGTGTGCAGCCTGCTCTGTCTTCCCAGGAAAGCAAGCTCCAGAGGTTCAGAAGCTCTACGCAAAGCTGCTTCATCTGCTCACAAAACACAGCCTGACTGCAAAATCTGTTTGGGTGGGGATTTTTCTTTCTTTGCTTATCTTTCATCTCCTTTAGGACTGAACTTCCAGAGGGGGAGGACACCAGGCCAACAATAAAGGGTTGTTAATTTTGACGATGACCTAATCAAGGGAAAGAGAGAATGTCATCATGGAGAGGTGTGGGTCATTGGCTCTTCACAGGTAGAAATTGCTCAGTCAGAGCAGATTTATGTTCCTGGGTCTGAGGCTTGGAATTCTTTTCTCTGCTCATTGTTACACTCTCAAAAAAGCACACCAAACTAGTATTTATGATATTTGATGTGAAAAACGTCTTTCATCTGTAAAGCCATAAAGCAAGAGTTCATGCATTAGTATGACTTTGTGGGAAAACTCTTGCTTAGATCTGTTCCCTATGTGTTAACTATAACTTGAACCTGTTTCTCTGCTAAGCTTCAAGTTACACTTCAAGCAATAAAGGTTTTAGGTAAGTAAAGAAAACCATTAATAGAGGCAGGAGCTACACGCCTTTTTATATATAAGGAGCAGCCCATGCATGGGCAATCAGCTGCAGCATTAGCACCCAAACTCTGCATAAAAAGGAAAAACTGCAGGTTTACTGAGAAAAGGAGAGAGAAAAAGAGGCCTGTAGTTTTGGCATGGAGCTCTGTTTTGTTCCTGCTCCTCCTCTCCTGGGTGTTCTGTCCTGGGTGGAAGGATGGAGGAGTCAGTGGCACAGCACAACCTTCCCTGTCCCCAACTGCACCCCTGTCAGTCCCTGAAAAAGTCATGGGAGGAGGATGCTGGAAAGCAAAGAATGAGTCTGAGGACACAGAGAACTAATAGTATAGGAAATTTCCTGGAAAGCATGAACTAAACACTTGAAGAAAAGCACAGAGTTGCCTCCCACTCTCGGCAACTGTATCTCACACTGCATTGTCTTTAATCATTACTCAGGAACTATGACATGCAGTAATCTACTTCCTCAGCTTCATTTAGCATTTGCATGACAGAGTCTTATCAAAATAGAACTACTGGGACTGCAAAACAAACACTTCATTAAAGCTGAGTGTTTCTAATTAAATCCAGTAGGATGAACACATCACAATGAATGTCATTTCCAATAGTGTGCCTAGAATGACAAAACAAAGCGGCTGTGAGTGGCACACCCCACAGAGCAGCACCACGCATGTTCACATGGTGGTTTCCCTGACAGACCTCTCCAAAAGCTGCTGGCAAACCACGTGCAGCATGGCCTCCCGGAGCAGCATCCTTGTGCCACCACCACAGCACGGTGGCAATGGTCACAGATGGCACTGTGCCATCTGTGTGAGATGCAACTGCTTGAAGCAAAGAGGAAGAACAGGGAAATAATGCAAAGATGCCTTGCAGCCGCAGCTGAATTCAGCAAGGATACCTGCATGTCACCGGGAACCCAGCCTGACTCTAGTAATCAAGGTGTTTTGGTAAAAGTGGCAGGGGACAGCAGTTAAGGTTACCTGAGTATCCTTGTGCAAGGTGCAGAGATGGGAACAGAGGAAGGCCTTTGAGGAGTTTCCTTCAGAAATACTTCCAGAAAAATACCTGAAATTATGTTTTTCAAAAATCCAATCTTGCTCTCTTTGTGAGGTACCAATGGCTTGAGTCAGCTTTAAGAGGAGTGAGTTAGTGGTGAGCAGCCAATAACAGGATAGTAATTTCTGTCTGAAACAGCCTAAATACCCTCAACCCCCAAATAGGATCTCAACAGAGAGCACTTGAAGCTGACTCCCTTCCCCAGAAAATCACATATTTTTAAGAAAACCAGCCCAGAGCGGCAGGTGCTCCCCTAGGACCAGTATTAGGCCACTCATAATTATAGAGGAACTCATTCTGGGCAGTCTGAATTGGAGATAATTTTTGTCCTCTCTTGTTGACTTTTTGTCTTTTTCATTGTTTTGTGTGGAAAATTGCCCATCCTTTTCTCCTGTACCAAGGCTTCTTCTGGTAATGGCCAACAGAAAATCAGTTCCAGCCACCATGGCCAGAGCATGTGGTGCAGAGCACTGTTGGTGCTGATGAGAGCAGCCAGATGTCTCGAGCAATGCCATCTGTGACATTTATCCTTAAGACTCATGGTTTGTGATGTACCAAATACTGACAGGCATGGCCAGGGGACTAGGAAGGACTGCTGAGGCAGTTGGGTCTTTCACCACAACCTATGGGGAAAGGCAG
Source organism: Edolisoma coerulescens (assembly GCA_013397115.1). Taxonomy (NCBI): domain Eukaryota; kingdom Metazoa; phylum Chordata; class Aves; order Passeriformes; family Campephagidae; genus Edolisoma; species Edolisoma coerulescens. Next base: position 1,227,507 of record VWZW01004700.1, on the reverse strand, counting down.
GAAAGACAAGGCTGCACAGCTTATTCAGAATGTTCTTCAAACACAAAACACATAGTGGCAATGAGCTAACTTCTTATATTTTATGGGGATTGTTTTGCATTCCTGGTGAGGAGAAAGTAAAGGAATTTAAAAATGTTATGAAGGAAGGCTTGTGTGAGACTGGCTAAGGCGAGGCATTGGATCTCGCTGCCTGGGATGATGGTGGGATCCAGCACCGGAGCCTGGATTAGCCTGTCAGGTACAGGGTTGGCTATCATGTAAGGATTGACAGAAGTATGATTCATGCTGCCTTAGCCAACAGGAATGACTGGGGTAGTCTCTTGAGGACCCTACCAGTCCTATTCTTCCATGCCTCACAATCATTATTTCTGTCCCTTTTGCCCAGTTACAATAATGGTAATCCTACTCCTGATTGTTGACCTTAAGCTGCCATATTTCTCTGTGCTGTATCTGAACTGCACTAAAATCAAGCCTCTGCTGATCACAGACTGGCCAGCACACCAGTGGGACTCTGCTGTATTGGTACTGCAGAAAAGACTTGCAGCAAGGTATTTATAGGAAGTCCATATGTGGAAGAATATTGTTATGCACTGGAAACAGATTGCAGTCCAGAGCAAAACAAAACATGGAGAAATAGTCATTATTCACACAATCATATATATATAGCATAATCACCCACAAGGCTGTCAAACAAGGCCAAACCCTGTTACATTTTTGGCAATCAGTAGGCAGGAATGCCATGCATCCCTACCAGGAAGACAGGATTTGACCTGCAACAGCACTTGGGGTCAGCATGGGATAAGCCTGATGGCAACTGGGCTACTGTCAACACTTACCAAGATCCTCTCTCTAGGACATGTCGATCCATGACCTTAATCAGCCATGGCAAATCTGGGGAGCAGTAATGAAGTTTAACCCCCCTTCACATGCCCTCACAGACTCACAGAATGGTTGAGGTGGGAAGGGACCTCTGGAAGTCACCTGGTCCAAGCCCCCTGCTTGGACCACCTAGAGCAGACTGCCCTGCACCATGTCCAGCTGAGCTATTCTTTCTCATGTCTTTATTAACAAATTTATTTTTCTCTTAAGTTTGAGTAATGTGCTAAACCAGTCAAAACGTCTGGTCAAGATGTGCAGTGATGAAGACTTAACAAGATTAAAGAAAAAATGCCATAAATACTTTTTTTATCTGGTCACATGGAAGACATCAGAAAGCATCTGATAGGCAGCAAATCAAACAAAAAAGGCACAAACACGTATGCAAATACAGAAATACATAAAACATGAGGGGTGGGAGGAATGCCTTAAATACCATGCAAAACTGACTTTCATTAAGCAGCAGCTGAAAACATCATTGATGCAACACTGCAAGAGTTGGGCCTCATTTTTCCTCGGATGGGTTTGACCATTTCTTTGTTCTTTACCTTGTTCCAGACCGCTCTCTTTCAGACTGACAGGCTGCTGCTTTATTTGTTAATAGAAAGAACGTCAAGACACTTTCCTGAGGGATGCCTTGTGAACACAATATGGGATGTTCAATTTTTTTAGGAGTCCCTGGCAGGGTCTTGGCCCACACCATGTGATACTCTCCTGAAGAAGCCCCAAACAAGGGAGTTAGTGCTCTCCCAGCAGATGCTGTGGATGCAGCCCCACTCCAAGGGTGAGATGATAAAAAGTGCAAGACCAGGCTGCCCCATTTGACTTGGTCTTGGAACAGCTAAAAACCACGGGCACATTTAATTTAGTACTGTAGGTGTGGCCTGGAGGTCTAAGATGGAACAGGTGAGCTTCACAAAACCAAAAGATTTATACAGCAACACCAGTTTCACTGTATACAACAGTGAAAAATGTCCACCACGGGATCAAGAAAAGTGAGAATTTCTGTGTTTATTTACCCCAACTAGTTAAACATAGCACGTGTCTAGAAAATCAAATATGGCTTTCAAGACAAACAAGATCATGCAGCAAGCAGGTTTCGCTGGCCTTCATATGAAGCAAACCCTAAAGACTTCAAAACACACATTCTTCATGCCACAAGGACCAGGTGTGTGATTATTTACCTCGTGGTGATGCATTTGAAGAGTTTCCCAGTGGCCGCTGAAGGGGCTGTTACTCTACTCCACGTGGTACCACTATACCTTGGCTCTCAGCTAAACATCCTCTCCACACCACCATGGTGCAGCATCAATGACTGACCCATGCTACATGTGCACAGGCTGGCTGTGTAGCCAAAGCTGAAATCTGACTCACTGCCTAATTTGTTTTAGGCGGTACAAACCTGCTCGTAATGAAAATTTAATGTTCTGTGACTCACGCTCCGTTGAAGTTTATACAAGTCTTCGTGGCCATGACATTTATTAGCAAAGTAACTGGTACACCCCTGGTTATTTAGAGCTTGCTCACAGACTCACAGAATGGTTGAGGTGGGAAGGGGAGCCAGTTAGAATTATCTTAATGAGTCTTCTTGTTAGGGGTTCTCAAATAATCTTATCTTCTCTATACAACAAGAGCAGTTCACACTTACAGACCAAAATAGGTCTCAATCAACCCACAAATTCCAATTACAGATTTTATGAGTTTGGACATTGCCTTTAGACTAAGCTATTGAATAATATATTAGCAAATTGCAGTGATAACCCTTCAAATGTGTTCAAAATTATTTTCTTTTATGTATTTCTTTCCCACCATGTTATTTCCTTCAAAATGCAAGGTCTAATTTTGTCTCCTCTTTCACAGTATTTTATTGTAGTCCAAGACTGTTTATCTTTCCTGTCATCTATTTGCACCTCAGAACATTGCTGAGAACAAAAACCTTTTTTCTTTAAGATAGCAATTGACAGATAAGAGCTTTAATTTAATACAGCCACAGATTTATTAGTTTTGGGCAAGACAGCAGCAGCAATGACACGTTCTTATCCAGTAGGGTTGTTACACACCTACTGGAAACTTGGCAAAAACAGGGAAGCCTAGATTTAATCTGTTGAAATTGTATCTAAGGCCCTTGTTCCTGAACCTCTCTAAATTTCCTGAAGGCAACTAAAGCTCAGACCAGCACTAAACTGTTGAGTCGTATTTCTGGACAATTCCAATATTTTTGCCATACTTTACTGATGAGGTTACAGTTCAACTAACATAGTTTTACTTTAAAATACTTTTTTTTAGCCTGTTTGTAAGATATTTCAAAGCAACTCAGGTAAAAGGGATAATATAAATAAATATTTTTGCTCAGGTAAACTAAACATTTTCCTTTAGGCATATGCTTGTTCACAAACAAGTCAAAATTCTATGGCTTTTTAAGAAAGATGCTGAAGAAAATTACTTCATACTTTGCTTGTCCCATGGTCTGTGCAATACATTTTTACACTAACCTCAGAAAGGTGGAGCTCTTGGAAGATGAACCATAACAAGTTTGAAATTTGTTTCACGTGAGCAGAAAATTCTTTTGAAGTCTGATGGGAAATTAAATTACAGATGTTAATGCAATTCCATCTTGTTATCCAGTACAGCTCTGCAAAACTTAATCAAGAACAGGCATTGAATTTTTTAAAATGGATGTTATTTATTAAAAATTAAATGGAGATTCTGCTGTAAGTTACAGGGGTTTTGCTACCTTAAAACCCACCATGAAAAGAACTATAGCTCTTTGATGCACTTTATTTTACCTAATATATTTTTCACATGGCTTTTTCTATGTGAATGGTAATGAGGATGACCCTAAAAGCAAAACTTAACTGTCTTGTCCCAGCCTAAAGGCAGTGAGGAAACAACCAGCTGAGGCAGTCAATTCCTCAGTTAGAGACAACTTCCACTTACCTGAGACCCTTCTCAATTTACTAAAGTAAATTCACTCCTGCAAACATCCCAACAACAACAGAATATCTGTGCCTGCCCATGGTGACCTCCTAGTGCTTACTGTACCATGCAGTAATTTTAGGAGAAAGGAATGGAGCTGGGAAGGAAAAGGGACATGCAGAGATAGGAAAGACATTGTTTGCAAAAAGGATATTTTAGAGGAAAAGAAGGTACTCCGAGACTGTAATAACAAACATCTGAGAATTCAAATACACGGCTAAAGTTGCAGTTTCGTAACATGACTCTGTAGTAATGCATGTGGTCTTTTTAAAAAGCTGGGATTTAATTTTTTTATATGAATTTTTTTATAACTTTTATATGAAGTTCAACTTGGAAGAAATCAATCCCTTCCAGTAACATCCCCAGCATCCATCACCTTCTCCCCCAGCTTACACTGGGGTAACAAGAGGTTACCAGGTCCCAGCTGATGTCTCTTACATGCATTTATTTTCTCCTGCTACAGTATATAGTATACTAACACCTCCACCTTCCAAGGAGGTGGGAGGACTCGGAGCTTTTTTTCCTTAGATGGATGTGGCAATTTGAAATAGGGATAGCTAACTCATCACTTGCAGAGGATGTGACAGTTCCCCTCCCAGCCCCAGAGGAGCAAACCAGAACACGGGAGCCACTGAAGACACTGTGCTAAAATGCAGGGAGAAAGATGAAGATCAATAAGAGCTGCTCCTAACACCACGGAGTGAGACACACTTGGCACATGAAAAGATCAGATACTTCAGGCTTCCTGGCACTGAAGCCCATGTAAGCTAAAAACAAATTCCCTGAGCACTTTTCACCAAACAGAGGCAAACCTGTCATCCCAAGAGGTGGGTCTGACAGACCAGATAAGGCAGATATGACAGAGCTAATGAACCAAGATGTGAAGCTGGTAACTGGAGAGTGAGGCCTGGCCTTGAGTAGGTCCAGCTTAGAAAACCAAAAAAAGGTTTCATGCTGGTTTGGTTTTCTTCTTTCTTGAAAAGCATCCTTTGCTTTGCAGGGCAGACAGGAGAAACCCATCTCCAGAACAATTATCTACCTCCCAAGCAAAGCCTTGAGATATGTATGGTAGAAAGTGACTTCCTGCTAGGTAGAAAGTACTGCTCCCTGAGAGACATGAGACTGCACTCAAGATCTGGTGCTCCTCAGAAGAGACCTGCAGCTGGGGATCTCCTGGGAGGAATACTCACTCACCGATAAAGCTGAAAAAAGACAAAGTCATTGAAGCAAGACTATTTATTAATATAAATGAGTAAGCTGAGTCAGGTGCATCTCACTGAGAAGGCACACCTCCCCCTTAAATGCACAAACTTTTATGCCCTTTCCCGGCCCGTGGGGCCCCTGTCCCTTTTTCCCTTGGGCTGGGTGCTCAGGAACTCACATTCTTTCCAACCGCCTACTGTGGGCAAACCAGCACCTCCTTTCTCTTCCCCCTTCTCTCCCCAGCAACAAGCACAGCTTCACTTGCCTTTTCCTCCCCCTCCAGTCATGAGGCCTGGCCTTGCGCACCTTTGCCTAGGCGACATGAACACATGTTCTTATGGCTAGTTACAATGGCTGAAGCAAAACACTATTTCATCCCTCACATCTACCAAGTGTTTTCTCAGATGTGACAGCCTTGGAATCATCATCATGAACCATTCCTGTTTCTGGAGGCTCTTCATCATGAACTGATAAATTTAATGCCAGACGTTCATTATCTGCTCTGACTTCCAGTATGACTGCCCCAAACCACCCCCAGGAGGTCTCAAATCAGGTCCAGTATCTTGTGGTTTAACCCCAGTTGTTCCTCAGGAAGCCACTTTCAAAGGTTTAAAGGCAAGATTTGGTGCTGAGCCAGTGCCAGACGTATGAGTCATATGTCCCTGTGTATACAGGCGATGAAACAACTTCAGGCACTGTCCTGCAGCCACGTGCAGAGTTTAACCATCCAGCATGGATGCAGCTCCTGCGAGCCACACCAGCCCCCTTCTAGCTGCAGCTCTGGACCAGAGCCTGCTCTGGGTAGAGACAGACAAACTGCCATGGTTTGTGAGCGTGCAGGGGAGAAGACTGTAGCACATGGGCACCAGCCAGGCTGTCTCATGACCTCAGAAGAAGAGAAGCACAGTGCACATGCTGAACAAATGATGGTAATGCAGTGGCTACAAAGCAGCCATGACTAGAGTTACCTGTTGCATTTAATACCTACAGTTCCTACTCAACAGTGTACTTGGGAAACCTTTCATTATTCACCTCTGGAGCTTTTAACACAAAAAGTGTGCCTGAACTCCCTCAGGCCATTTTCAGGAATGGCAAAGTTTACCCAGGAGACCTCAAGGACTCTGAAAACTCTACAGATTCTCCTTTCTTCTGACTTCAGCACCGGACAACATAGCTCTTGCAGCAAAACCAGGAGATTTATAGGGTCAAACTTGCTGTGGATCCACCAATGTCCTGGTCTCCATGACATTTTTGGAGGACTTCTTAACTTGGGGCTAGAGTCCTGTGCAATGAACATCATCTGGAGCTGCAGTCTGGGTGTTACCAGAAGTCCAGAAAGATATTGTGTATCCCAAGGGAACACGTTTAATTAAGTGCAATCTTCCTCTGTTTTCTTCACATAACAGATGCCATGAATTTTATTAATCAGAACCCTAAACTTGTGTGGCTGACACTCTGCTGGTTTGGAAGAGAGCTGCAAGGATGTGAGGAAGGTGTAAATTAACTAGGTCACATCAAGATTATTCTAATTTACTTCTTCCGGTGCTTGCAGAGTTGGCTTCCACTTCAGCTTCTGCCTCAAGCACCCCAGCTCCTAACTTACACTAATTAGACTCCTAAAGCAAGATTCATGCTAATGTGTAGGCAGAAATACAAATACAATTTTAGTGCATTACAGTATGATTGCCCAGCAGAGATGCTCCATTCTACCTCACAGCCCAGTGCCCCTGCAAAACCAAAAGCAGTGCATAAAACACTCGTGCTATGGCACCAGCGCCCATCTGCTTCCCCAGGGAGCTTCTCTGGGCAAAAAGTAAGTGCTTCAGTGGCACAAAAGCAGGAAGGAATGGTCAGCATCCACCCCAGGGGCCATCAGGATGAGGGACTGGTTTTCATCCAGGGCAAAAGCAGAAAGCCCTGCTCAAGGGGATGAAGGGAGGGAAGGAGATGTCAGATTTCTTGGTGGCATTTCCCTCCCATGGGCACAGCTTATCACTGGCCATGCCAGCCCCTGAGCAGGAGGAGCCACTGGCACCCTGGACCAGCTGGCATCCACTTCCATGTGGGAGGATGCCACGTCATGCAGGCCAGTGGCCCTGGGAAAAATAACTCATCAATCACTAATGGAGAGTCACAGGAGATGCTCCTACTATGTAGGAGTAGATGCCAAAGAACAGCTGAGAAGGGGGCCGTGGTTTATTTTTAATTTTGTAAAGTATATTTGCCTTCCACATGATCCTCTTATTCTTCCTCTCACAGCACATGTAAATAGAGAGACAGTAAATGGCACACTCAGGTCCCAACAGACTGAGCCACAGCACAGAGCTGCTGCAGATCACAGTGTTTGCTGTAGCTGTCTCACAGACCCACCTGCATTTCACAGTGACATCTTCCTTTTCCTCACACCCCGGGGCAAGGTCAAGTAGGAGAGCCTGCGGGGCAACCCCACGGGCACTTTCCAGCCCACGCTGCGTATCTCGGCCAGTGGATCCATGCATGGCACAGTCCCAGACCACCACATATTTGGCCACTGAGGAGAACCTGTGGATGCAAAACCCCTTCCTGGGTAGAATCATGTTTCACTTCTAGAAAGTTTATTGGCTAATCTACAAGGGCTCTCAAATAAATTTTATGAGCCTGTAAATGCTCCCTGCCACAAAATGGCCCCAGGAGCCAAGGATAACCTGTGTGAGCTTTACCACAGCCTTTTAACAGGAGGAGTGCTGGGATGTGGTGCAGGCTGCTCTGAGGGGCTGGAGGGAGGGTAGTTGTGAAGCAGGGAGACTGAGCTCCTCGCTACAAACATCACCAGCTGCCTTCAGCCCACAACTGCCGTGGTGGCACTCAGGCCAGCTGGCAGCTGGGGTGTCCCCCATGGATGGACACCGCCCTGGAAGTATTTGCTGCCCCTGAACCAAAATCTACCACCCTCTCATGATCTTATGTTCTTGCCTTTCATTGCAAAAGCCAGGCAGTTCTAAAATTAGGACAGCTGCTGCTGACAATTAATTAGCTTCAGATAAGGTCTTCAGGGTGGCCATTGGGTAATAAATGAATGCTTTTAAGCCAGCACTGTAAAGTCCTCCTGGCAATCTCTGCCAGACCTCACCCTGCCAGCAGGCACCAGGCAGCCAAGCAAGGGGCCCTGCTGGCTTCTGCTTGCAGGGCTGGATCCCCCCCCCAGCACAGCACAGCACAGCACAGCACAGCACAGCCCAGTCCAGCACAGCACAGCAAAGGGCTGGCACACTCTGCCAACAGACTGCAGCTTCATAGGTTTCTGGGTTTATTTTAAATGGATGTTTGTTCTAGTGTAGTCTAAAACACTGCTGGCCCTCAGGGAAGGTGAATACCCAGCATGGCATAAACTCCACCTTCATTCTTACTTACCCTCCACCTCACCTGTGTGTAAGTATTACTTTATGCAGAAAGAGCAGAGAATGGGACTTTATAGGTGCTTAGCACACCAAAGCCACACTTCCAGTCTCAGATCGATCAGGCACTGACTGGGTCCAATGTTTCCAGTGGCTCCCCAAGATACTGAAAGAGGTTAGTCTTGAATTGGATATTAGGAAGAAATTGTTTACTGTGTGGGTGGTGAGGCACTGGAACAGGTTGCCAAGGGAAGCAACCTGGAAGTGTTCAAGACCAGGCTGGATGAGGCTTTGAGCCATCTGGTCTAGTGGAAAATGTCCCAGCCCATAGCAGGGGAATTAGAACTAGATTATCTTTAAGATCCTTTCCAACCCAAACTATTCTATGATTCTGTGCTTCTCTACTCACCAGTATCCTGTGTAAGGATCTGCCTTCCCATCTTTGAGGTCTGTGGAAAATGCTTCTCACCCCAGCCACAGCCATCCATCTGCACAAGCAGTATTTGTGTTGAACATCACTGATGCATGTGCAATTGTGGTAAAATTCTGTTTTACAGCCTCACAAGCAAAAGTAAATGTTTGGAGGAAAAAATTGCCTTTCCTACTCCTGACCAAAAAATGGACTTTTTGTCTGGTTGATGTGAGACATAACCCGACCCTGTTAATTTGGACCTACGCTCAGCAGTAACATGGAAATAAATTAGCAGCCATGACACAAACAAAACAGAAGTGGCAGCAATTGGTCTCTGTTCTATGGGCTTTGGGTAACACCATTTGAGCTTAAAACACAGTCAGCATGTGCCAATGCTGCTACTTCCATCTAATGGATGTGGAGGAGAAAGATTTGCTTATGCAGGTATCATACCACAAAGTATGGCAGCACCAAGAGTAAATGTGGGTTAATATTCTAAGTAACAGAAGAGCTTTAACACACCTCTCAAGAACCTCATGTTTTTAACATAGGCAAATCTAATGGGCCCAAGGTGAATAAAATCAGTCAGTGAGAAAAAAAATAAAAATAAAAAATCAAGACACCTAAAATACAATTACTGTTTAATTATACAGAGGAATTCTTATCCAGTGACTTTGTGTTGCAAAGAGGCACTGCAGTAGGCCATGTCCTACCATGAGAATCCCTGCATTTATCTCAGCAGCATGCAATGTTTCCCCATGAGTTTGTCTGGCCTCGGCAGCCTATCAAGAGCCATAAAACATCCTGCCTGCACCAGATGCAGGATGTGCATCCCATGGATGTGGCCACTACCTTACAGCCTTACAGCTCAAGAGGACTGGGGATTACAAGGAGGAAGACTCATCACCTTGTCCCTCTGCCTGGGTGCAGGGCGTGTGGCATTGGCCAGCTGCTGTCCTTTCAAAGGTGGTCCAAAGGCAGGTGACATCCTCACTCGGCCCTCAAACTCTGCTCAGTGTGGGAGAAGCTGTGAAAACATTTTTTGGCTTTACATCCTGCTCTGCTAATGAGGAATTAAGCAAACTGGACCAACTTCACAGAAGGGGCTTTTAACAACAGGAATCTTGAAGAAACAAACCAATAAAGGCTTTTTTTCCATGATGATGTCAATCCAAAAATGAGGCACATATGGTAGTGGCTGTAGGACCCCTCCAGACACCGTCCCATTAGCCCACGGAGGGATGACTAAGCAGGAGACAGAGGGATGACTGAGCAAGGAGGGAGGCAGCTCTGACAGGGCTTGTCGTAACACCCATCTCTGAAGCCAGCAATTTCACACAGTGTGAATGAGGTAATTTAATAAAAACATTCAGTCAGTCTGAATGTTAGATGTAATCTAACTCTATTCCCCTTCAAATTGAAAGAAAAAAGAAATCAATAACTGATAGGCAAGCCTCTTCTCATGGGGCAGAAATGCTTGCTATAACAACTCTGAACTGGTACTCCTCTGCACCATGGGTTTTATCACTGCCCTGGGACCCTGCAACCAAGATTGGAACAGCCTTTACTCACTAACCTGGCTTAAATTCATTAATGGAAACTCTTCTTCACAGTTAGCTAGCCAAGAGGAACTCACCAGCTGAGGTAAATTTTAAAGAAACTTCCCTGCTTTCCTGGAGCCTCACTTAACGCCCATTCTCCCCTATGGTCCCAGCAACCCAGATTTCCTCCCACCTGCAGAGCTGAGATGTCTGACAGAGAAGCAGGTATTGGGGGAGATTTGGTGCATCAAAAGGTGGTTTAGATGTCCCTGGCTTCAGGTCTGGTCTGGAAGAGCTGTCCCACAGCTGCCACTTTCCCAAAGGACACCCCAAGTCCTGCTCCATACTATGAGGAACAAAGCAAGCCTGAGCTCAGAAGAAGTTAACCCAGTAGCAAATAAACCAGTAAAGGCCAATAGAAATGTTTTCAAATGCTAGAGACCTAGTAATGAAACATCCAGTTTAGTAGAGAATCATACTTGTTCCAAAGCTGTAAATTATCTCATCAAAGAGATCTAAAGCCTTCTGTGTCCTGCATCCACCACGGCTTGCCCACATGCACAGGCCCTGCTTTGGGGAATGAGGATCTCTCCACTGAGGGGCTGTGGCTCAGAGCAGAGGGATCTCAGCATTGCTGCTGCCAAGGTCAGAATGGCAACAGCCATGGTGGGGCTGAAACTTTCAGGGCTCAGGCCTCCCCAAGTCTGCTCTGGGCTACTTGTGTTTAACACTGGCAGCAAATCTTCCCAGTACCTGTGATTTTCCAGGCCCCCAAAGCTACTTCTGCCATGACTTCCAAGTGAACAGATGGTAGCACTGCTGTTATTATTCAGTACTATTATTAGATATTTATTAGTCAGTATTTGTGCTGCTCACCATTGGGTTCAGTTCCCCAGAGCTGGGGTGATGAAGCCCTCAGGAAAGCTTTTGCCGGACACGAGTGACCACGTGAGTCTGTGTATGAGGATCACTTTTGTGGCACAACTGCTGGCATCCAAGCACTGAGGAGTGAATGGGCTGTCACTCCCACTGCCACCAGCACATTTTTTGCCTGTTATACTTTTCCTACCCAAGGCATGTCACTGCCTTCAGGACTACTGAGCCCTTCCCTGAGTGGTCTCAGTCTCTCAGGAGGTGGCTGATGTGCCACCTCAGTCTGCCTTCAATTAATCTTTCAAAACTGCCTGTGAAGCAACAAACAGCCCATCCCATTCTGGAGAGCCCCCCATGGCAGAGGCCAGCAGTGGTGACCATCATCAGCACACGATGGGCCCTGGACAGGCTGCTTGGTAACAGACCTGCAGACATAGCACAGGTGGAGAGCCTGGACAGCCTCCTGCACGGTAAGGCCACCAGCTGTGGAAAGGATTCTAGCATTTCCTCATAAAACAACCCAAGTATAATCTCTTCAGAACCATGTCTGTGGGCTAAGGAATAGTGATGAGGAGGCAGACTTTCCCTGAAGATCTCAAGTTCAGCTTAGGCTGCACTGCCAGAGGTTTTTGTCAGATCAGTAAAAAGTATTTGGATGTTGAGACTTGTTCTTAACACTTCTCTTGGATCTGCCAATTGACAAGAAAAAAAAATCCCACCAACTCCTCTGCTGTCCACCCAGAGCATCCAGGGTGATTTTGGAAGCCTCATCACTAAAAGAAGTAACTTATGGATGACCTAAAAGAGGACCTGGTTTAAGGGGCTTATAAAAACCACTACAGCCTCACGAGTGTGCAGCCCCCCCTAAGCCCAGGCTGGGAGAGGCAAACATGGTCAGCATCTGCCCCAGTCTGACAGGCCAGTGCTTCACTGCAGGCCTTTCCTCTGGCACTGGCACTGCGCACCGGCATCAGCAAGAGCCAAGCCCAAGCCAGGCAGGACTTCAGCCTGAGCCGCAGCTGAAAGGGCACGGCAGCACCCTGCCAGCCATCACACAGAGTGGGCAGAGCAGTGACCAGCAGAGCTGCTTACGGCATCCAGCAGCCTAATTTCTTTAGGAGTAGGAGTTGGAGTAGGAGTTGGATACGACCTTTAGGAGAGACTTTGAAGGATAGCCTTTGAGCAGATCACATCACAAGCCATCCAGCTGTCATTGTGCCAGCACAGATTTTTTTCTGACATTCACTGGGCACCAGAGGGACAGAATCCAAAGTCGGTCCCTGCTGGTGAAGTCACAGAAGCATCCAAAATAACTTTCCATCAATCTGTTCATGTTTTCTCATTATCTGCTGGTGAGGACCTCCTCTTGCCTCTGCAGCAAAAGGCATTTCCTAAAGGAACAGGCAAGGCCTTGGAACAAGGCCCAAAGGTGGCCTGCTCCCATGGCAGGAGTCAACACCTCACCCCTGATGCCAGGCTGGTCCATGCAGCTCTCTGTGGCAGCTCTCCTACTTTTACAAGCTCCCAAGGGATGCTGTAGCAGTTATGTGAGGCCATTCCCAGAGTAACATTAACCAAACAGTGGACTACAGCAGAGAAAGGGATTGACGATACTGATTTGTCCCTGTGAACCCATCAGCAGCCACATGAGAGCCAATGCAGTGATAAATGGTGCTGGCAAAGCAATAGAAGTCCTGGGAGGAAGACATTTCCCAGGTAAGCCCTTCAAGGAGATTTGTAAAAAAGGATCTGCAGGGCAGGAGCCCCTGATCAGCAGCACTCCACAAGAAGCTGTGATATTGGCAGCACTGCTGCCTGTCAGGGAAATCTCATGTCTGTCACTCACAAATCCTCTAATTTCATTAGAAGGGTCAAAATTCAACAGGGAATCCCCAAGCCTGCCCTCATGAATACGCTCAAACAGCCAAATGCCAAAGTAACTGTTCAAAGCAGAAATGTGTGCTCCACACTGGCCAAAACCAGCCATTCCTGAGATTTACCAGCATTTCAAGCTGAAAAAACTTTAGCTAAAGCTAGCAGAGCACAGTTCTATCCTCAGGGGAGCCCTGGTTCCTAGAGCCAGATTACGTATGATGGGATGGGACAACTGCCCATCTGTGCCCAGGCTGTGGGAAGCAGGGCAAGGCAGCAGCTGCCGACAAACCAGGAATAGCATCTCCTAACAGCAATATTACAGTGCCCACCTTGCCCTTCTGCTCCAGTGAGAGGGTTTGCTAAAGCCTGACATTCAACAGCTTCTCCCCTCAACTCTGCTGGTGCGTGTGGTGAGTGTGCACATCCCCATGTGCCAGATGTGCACGTCCCTGTGTGCCGTACGCACAAACAGTCTGTACACGCACGTGAGCATTCCCGTGGGGTGCGGTGGGGACAGCGGCCCCAGGCACACAGGCATCCTCCTGGCAAACACACACTCGGCTACACGTAATAGTAACGCATCAGCCCCGCCAGAGACTGACTCCCAGAAGGAGGTCTAGATAATAGTGACAGAAACATTAATATTTGCTGACTCAAGGGCTCCACCAGGAGGAAAAACCAGCCCAAATCATCCCCCTAGGAAGGCTAGAAGGAAGATGCTCCTCCGGTAGGCTGGGTGATGGGCAGGGAGGCCACCCTTGCTCCTTCAAAGCCTCCATTATTCAAAGACAAGGACAAGAAATGTGGTGGAAGTGGATCAGCAGTGTCAGCTGGCCAGGGGCTGGCCACAGTTCTGAGGGTGCTGCCACACACACAGCATCCGCACCTGCTGCAAAAATCTTACCAGTCCAAAAACACTAAGAAAGAGGTTGGTAACTGCCCTGCCTTCACCCACTTTCCTTTATTTCCCAGCAAGGGCTGGGAATACTCACTGACCTACAGTCGTTTCACAGCCGTCTGCTTGTGGCTACCGACAATCAACTCACAGGATTTGCTGGGAGGCACATGTCTGCTTGAACGGGAACAATGGGAGCTACAGAGGCCACTTTGGAATTTAAAATGGGGGGATTCTTCCCATGAGCCTCAGCTCCTCTTGCAGCCCCCAGAGACAGGTTTCTGCTCATCTGACCATTGCAGACATGTTCTTCACTATGAGACAAACACCTCCAGGAAGCACCTTCTCTGTCCCACTGGAATGATCTACAGTGGAAGTCACACACCAGCCTTATTCCAACTCAGAGCACACAGACCATATACACTGAAGGGATGCTTTGCACCTTTCTCTCCCACACACACACCCATCAGGCTTTTTTAAGCTTGATGGCCACAGCGTGAGACACACAGAGCCCTCAGAGGCACACTGGGTTTCTGCCCAGTACCCAGCACTGGTGGGGGAACAAGGGACGTTGTGCCCTTCAGGCCTGTCTCAAAGAGGCACAAAGGGGCTGCAGGGACAAGACTTTTGAAATGACAGCCCTGAGAGTGCTGACACAAGCAGGTGTGAAGCTGTGCTGGCTCAGACCCAGGTGACCTGCTGGCTTCAGGCAGGTGCCTGGCCGGCCCCGGCTCAGGGGCTGAACCCCATGATGCTGTGCCCAGGCAGTCAGGGTGCCTGCCCCAAGGGCATGATGCCCTTGATATATCAGGTACCACCCACTGAAAATACATTTTTGGAGTGTTTCTTTATTGAATCTTATAGACTCCCAAAAGATTTCTCCCTGAGCCAGAAAATCCCAATTAAAAGCAAAACAAAACAAACAAAAAACAAACCCACTTGTTTGCTCACTAGACTGCAAAACCTATTCCCAGGAACAAGAAAGAGCAAGTCAAGAGCTCAAAAACGTGCAAGACAATATATGGAGCACTTATAACTTTCTCCCACAACCCAAAAGCTGTGAATACTAACTTACTCTGTCACATCCCAATTTTATCACTTTGAATTTCACAAGGAAGCATATAACTTGTAAATGAAGGCATAGGCTTCCCCACACTCAAATTTTATTGAAACTACACACATATTTTACACACAAATTGAGTGGGAGCTGTTGTACCAGACTTTGGTATCTCATATACATTTACAGAACCTGAGCACATTGCAGTTTCATATTAGAATACTCTCTATACTCTCACCATAATTCACAAGACTCAAAATAAATGCTTTTTAGTACTTTCAGTGACATGATAGGTTCCATTACTCCAACAACAGACCCATTTACAGTGCTTTCTCTTCCTCCCCATCAACTCAGGATTTCCAAAAGGCGCTAGTCCACAGTTCTCTTGCAGTCCCTCTGAGTCCACAGATCTCTTGCAGTTGCAGGATGTTAGTGAGGGCCACCAGTTCCAGCTTTTCTCTGTATTCTCCACGTTCCCCTCTGCCCTCTTCCAAGTACCTTATGTCAAATGACACAGGCTCTGCTCTAGGAAAAAAAAAGCTGTTCCATTCCCATGCTCAGTACATACTCCTGATCTTTTAGAGAGACTAAAAAAACAGAGTCAATTTTGCTGCTTATTTTTACAGCAAGGACAGTTGTCCACTAGGAACTATGCTAAGGCAGTGGACTTGTTTCATGGAACTCGGGTACCCAGAACTATGGCTGATCTGGGCTGGCAGGGAAATAACACACCACCCCATCACTGATAACCCTGGGCTGTCAGCTCAGCTCATGCCAGGTGTATCAAAAGCAGCACAGGATGTTTGCAACAGTAAGGCTTACAAAAGCTCTTTCACAAAATGCTGAACGTTATGAAAAATGTTTAGGTTTAATAAAGCAGAACCCTTTGTCTAGCTCTTGTACACTCACTTCATCTTTGAAAAAAAAAGAGCCTATCTATTTGCAAATAAACCAGGTACAGCTGAACAGCATCCCTCCCACCCCAAGTACCACTGCAGCACGTTAGCCATTCTTCAGTCGCTCCATTCTCTGCGTGTGATATCAAAAAATTACGAACAGTTTTCAGGCACACAATCAAAAACCAAACCACAGTCCTTTGTAAGATGCTGCTACTCCATACTGCTTCTGGGTTTGTTTTTGAAAGGTTTAATACCTTCTTTCAGAAGCTCTTCTGTGACAATGGTTCCAACGGTTCACATTAAACACACAATTTGACGTCCCTTCATATGTTACTGGGTGCTTCCTTACAGCCCGAGCAGTATGTTTGCTGCAGCTCAATGGATAATCCCTTGGAATGATATGTCTTCTCACCCCTGAAACACACAAGTGCAACCAAGAAGGGAGAATATCTAATCACCCAGCACGACAGTGGGAAGACTGACAACACCCAGAGCTGGCTGTTTCAGTGTCAGATGATTACGAACACAACACAACTACAGACTGCTTAATAAGGCACTTGATCAGTGAAGCAAGGAAAAACAGGCAGCACAAGCCAAAGAACTACAGGATGTGGTTTTTCTCCACTGTTAACAGGTGTGCCTTTTCAAGAACCATTCAAAGTCCACTGACCTGTTCAGTAACAGCTGTAAGAGAAGAATCACATGTATTTGAATTGAATGCCTACCAAGACCCATCAGTTTTCCAACCAGAGTAAAAATTTTTTTCAGATAGAACCTAGCTTAATGGGGAGATCAAACCTAATTCCTGGGTTTAATAATATTCTATAGTTCAGATCTCCTTAATGTCTTCCCACATTCAATTACTATTGTATCTGCAGCAGGATGAAACAGAAGAGCTTTTACTCTAGACAAAATCTATAAACATGAAAATAGAAAACAGGAAAATAATTTATAGCAACATTATTACATGGAGTGATACCTCATGTGGTTTTCAGATTAAAATACCATAACATGAGGTAAATATGCAGTTTGCTTTCTTAAAACACTACCAAAGTCTTAAAAAAGTAGCAGTACCCATGTCATTTTTAAAGACAGCATTGACAGCAGATGAGTCAAGGGAATCTTAAAAAGGCCATCCTTTTACAAAGCCATACAAATTTTTTACAAACGATCCCCCCTTTTTTTTTTCAAATGACACAGAGAGAAATATATTTACTTCTCCAACAAACAGCATGAAAACCCAGGAAAAAAATCCCAGTAGACTCTGATTTCGTGACAGGAAATTAAGTCAACTTCACAGCATTAAGGGAGACGAGGAGAGGGAAACAGTCACCATTCATTTGCCAATTTGTCAAAAATCTGCATCCAAAGTGAAGACATTGTCCACTGTTTCTGCCATAACAGCAAAGCGTTGATATTCTGAAACCCGCTTCTCAAAGAAATTTGTTTTTCCTTCCAGAGAAATATTCTCCATGAAATCAAAAGGATTTTCTGCATGAAAGACCTAGGGAAGGAAAACACTATTACACTGCTGATTCTGACAGGGAAATAATGCTTTAAAAGCCCCACAACAGACGAAACTGTCAAACTCTTTCAAACCAGACCGCCTCTGGCTGCACTATCCTGTAGGCTCCATGAACACCTATCTAAGCAAATTCAGTACTGCCACTCCCAGGAGTTTGGTCTGTGGTGAAGTTCACTTGTGCAAGGTGTTTGTTGTTCTTCAAGCACTGCAGCATCTGAGCACAACTTATGTTTCCCACTACAAACCTGCTGAGCAGCTGAAGGGAAACAATGGCCTAAATTGTTCTTGCTCTTTCACAGTGAAGCATAGGTATTAATTCTGTGGTTTCAGCTGTCACTCACAGGAAGTCCCTGCACTAAATATGACCTGCTCCCCAGCATGAAAAGGGAGTGCTTTGTGCTGACAGCTTTCCTGGGCTGCACTGGCAGACCAGCATTTGGGGCAATTGCACCTCTTACCTTTGAGAACCCAAGCTCCATTAGTAACCGGTCTGCAACAAATTCAATGTATTGTTTCATCAAGGTGCAATTCATTCCAATCAGACCCACAGGTAATGCCTCTGTTAGAAACTCCTGGAAGTTAAAATATAGATGACATTTAGAGAAATGAAATTTAAGAAGAAAAAGGAGAGAAGACACCTGTGTTTCACAGTAACATAATTTGTGATGTTCCAGGCTCCCCAGGAAGTTGTCTGAATAAATAACTTGCATCACTAAATTCAACAAGTATCTTCTATTTTCAGTAACTGTTTGTATCTTCCTTTATTTTTAGCCTGTTACTCTGGAAAAGGCACAAGATTTTTGTCACTGCCCCTCGAATCTGCCTTTCCCCACTCCCCCAGCATAAGCTTCAGTGTAAGCTTAAGCTCCACCTTCAATAAACCTACAGACCATCCTAGTGGGAGCAGGGATAAATCCAGAAATCACCAGTTTTCCTGGCTTCCAGCCATTATAGAATGATAGATCAGAGAGGGCAGTGATATATATGAGTGCTGAACCCAGTCATGTGTATGTTTAGGCACTGATGCAATACCTGTCAGTGTTGTGAGACCAAGCAGGAGCATTTGTCATCATCACAGGAGTTAGATGACAACAGGAAAGAAAACTAAACTAAAATCCTGCCAAATACTCAGCCATGCAGAAACTTGTGCCTGCAGAAGGGCAGCACTTCACATGAAAGAACCTGACATCAGCCTCAGAAGAAGCCAGAATCCAGCATGATACACGTGGCCAGAACAGACCCTGCCTTCTCCTGAGGACAAGCAGAGATGTGAATACAATAGGGAGAGACAAAGATCCTGAAAGGACAGATGTAAACAAACTCCTCTCTAGGAGACAGTTGCAGTTGGACTAGATGATTATTGTAGATCCCTTCCAACTGCAACTATTCTATTCAATATCAAATAAGACAGCCTTCCTTCCTTTCTGTCATTAAGGAGAAAACCAGCTGCCAGCTTCAGCTTCCCCCAGTTGCTTGACAACTGAATCAGAAAGTCTCTGACTTATTGTCACCATTAAGGAAGAGGGAAAGAATGGTATCATGCATCAGGGACCCAAGCCTGAGCCAAGTATCAAACACGGAATCCCAAAAGTTAGAAGTTAATTTGTTTATTTCACACATCAGACTGGGCTTGTGCTGCCCACGATGCTGTCACAGCCAGGATTACCTGCTCAATTTCTACAGCATTAACGATGATCTCACGGACTCGCTCTTCTGACGGTCTGTTCACTAAATAATGGAACATTAGACAAGCAAAATCACAGTGGAGACCCTGAAATAAGAGAACAACGGAAAAAACAGTCAGTTTTCCCCTCCACACAGTTTGCTCTTATTTTCAGGCAGCCTCATTTGGGCTGAAGTTTCCCAGCCTCCTGCTTTTTTGAAAGTCTTAATGTTATCACATGTAGTGTGGACTTGTAGTTTACAACCCAGTAACATCTCAAATCCAACACATGCCACCTATGCCAAAGTAAGGCTCAGCATACATGTTTCTCAGGTAAAATTTTTTGAGGGCTGCTCTACTGTGAGAGATCCTACACTGAGCCCTGCTGGTCTCTGCCTCCCATCAGGGATGATTTTGCAGGAAGACTTCTACATCAAGACCAGCAAAACTACTTGTGAGTTAAAATAGGCTGTTTACCTCCTCTTTGCTTCAAGATACTTGATTTAAATTCTTTCAGTAGCACTTCTTCCCTTCCTTCTCCCAACAGCATTTTCAACAAGGCAGATTCAGATTTGCGTCACCAAACCCAAGATTAACAAATCATCTCTGCCCCAACTGAACCCCCCTTCTCATTTCACCCAGCTGTCCTACACAGAGCCTAGTAAACTGTGCTCCTTTCTAGGATTTCCAGAAAAGTCTCCCACCAAGGTAAGAAAACATCAGGAGACAAGCAACTCCCCACAGTCTGCAGGGGGTACCAGACAGCTGCTCCAAGAGGTGCCTCAGCTTCTGACTTGCCTGGGTACAGCCTGATGCTCTGGCTTCAGCCATACCCACCACTGCCAGGCTAAAGGAGCACTGCACTACTGTCTCTCCTCTCGACAGCAAGGTGCTGATTACAGCCAATAAGCACCAAGAGGGCACATCCAGAGTGAAAACAATCAGAAGGATTTGGCAGACTAAGGGCTACAAGACAATCCAATACTATCATTAACAAGGGTCAAAACAAAACCTGGGGGCTGACTAGAGAACTGTTCTGCTGCAAAAGACCTGGGAGTCTTGGTGGGTGACAAGTTGACTGAGCCAGCAGTGCCCTTGTGACCAGAAGGGCCAAGGGTATCTCGGGGTGCATCGGGAAGAGTGCAGCCAGCAGATTGAGGGAGGTGATCCTCTCCCTCTGCCCAGCCCTGGTGAGGTCACATCTGCACTGCTGTGTCCACTTCCAGGCTCCTCAGTAGGAAAGACACAAGGAGCTACCAGAGAGGGTCCAGCAGAGGTCACAAAAATGATGAGGGGTCTGGAGCATCTTTTTTATGAGGAGACACTGCAGGAGCTGGGCCTGTTTAGTCTGGAGAAGAGAACACTGAGAGGGGATCTCATTAATGTATATGATTATCTCAAAGGTGGTGTTGTGGTTTAGGAATGATACTCCCCAATTCAGTACCCCCACCAAGACTCTTCCAAACCAGATGCTACTCGCTTGTTCTCCCCCAGCTTCCCCTTGCCCTTTCCTGCTCTGGGGATGGAGGCACAAAAGGTGAAAATCACGGTATGGGTAAGAACAATTTACTGGAAACAGCAATGAGATAACAAAAGGAACAGTAACAACAATATGAATAACAAAATGTGTAAGACAAAGAAACTATTTACATGGAAAGCCCGTGACAAATACCTACCTGCTCTTCCCAATTGCTTTTTTCCCACTGGAAGGAATGCTCTTCTTCTCAAAAGCAGGAGAGGGAGTCCCTTTTCCCCACCCCTGTCAATGACCTGAGATGGTACCCAATAACTTTAGGGTCTCAGCCATGCCCACACAGTCCCAGGCTCTACCACCTCACAGCTACTGCAAAAAATTAACCCTGTCTCTGGCTGAAGCCAGAACAGGTAGGTACCAAGAGGATGGTGCCAACTCTTTTCAGTAGTGCCCAGAGACAGGACAAGGAGCAATGGCTATAAACTAAAACACAAGAAATTTCACCTCAACATGAGGAAGAACTTCTTTATGTCAAGCATGACAGAGTATTGGAACAGGCTGCCCAGGGAGATTGAAGGGTCTCCCTCTCTGGAGACATTCCAAGCCCACCTGGACACATTCCTGTGTCACCTGCTCCAGGTGACCCTGCTTGGCATGGGGTGGGGGGGGAGCCTGGATGATCTCCAGAGGACCCTTTCAATCCTAACAATTCTGTGATTCTGTGAAAACGTTTTTGGAAAGGCTATAAAATCCTTGTGATTCAGGTCACAAAACAGCCCTGACACAATGTAATTTGGGAAATATCCCCCTCTCTAGCGACAGCATTAGCTGCCTGTTGCAAGGCTTCCCATGGTCTCATCCAGGGCAACATCACCAGCAGGATGCAGGACGTGCCTGGCTTCTCCCATGAACCAGTGTGCTCTGCTGACTGGTGCTCCCATAAGCTTTGCACCTTTAAGTATCAGAGATGCACCAGCTCAAGAACAGCCTGGGAACAGAGCCTGCAGCTCAAAAAACACACTGAGCATTAATCATTTATCTCTCCAGGTGCATCAAAAAACAGTTTGTAGTTTTCCATTGTGGATTCTTTTTACTGCCACCGGGTTTCAATGCAGGTGCTCTGTGCACCAAGCTTCAACCTTCATAACAGCACTGCAGCTGGAATTATGCCAAGCAGAGCTCAAGAAAATTTGAGTCTTTTGGTGCTCGACTCTGCTGAGAAGTACAGTTACACTCATTCACCGGCAAGTGAGCCTTGTAACAAATCCTGCCTCGCTCAAATGGATCAGCTCATAATGACTCACGGAAGACAAAAGGAAGGTGAAGGCTGAAGAACTATTTGTTTTTCCTTACTCATCATAGCACTTTCTTCAAAAATGTCTTTTAAAGACATATCATAAAGCAGTTTATCTAACCCATGATAATTACTTCCATTATGAAAAAGCTCTTTACACTTTAAGGCAAACTCTGCTAAGTTACAACCACTAGCATGTTTATACTGCATACAAAACTGGTCTTTCTACTTTTTCATTGCTGACAGTGATGTAAAGTAGTGCAGTGCACAGTCCCCAGCCATAAACAACAGCTACCAACTTGCAGGGTGCAAGGAAAAACAAAGGAAGGAAGCAGTGAAAAGAAGGGGCACTTGTAAGCACATGGCCTGTCACATTTGGTGTGCTGACATGCAGCCCCTCAGACACCTCACATCTTAAGAAGCACTCTCCTCAAAAGCAGATCTGTAGTTGCCCCCTCCCAGGAGATTCTATTGCTGTGCAGCAACCCTCGACCACGGAGAGGAGTGGTATCTGCTGCTTCTGCAGCAACCTGCCACAGCTGGCTTAGTGATGGATGCAGGCGGCTGGCTGCAAGCTCTGGGACCCACAACCAGGAGCAGGTGGGGAGTGGTACTTGGAGCCCACTTGAACCCGCCCGAAGCAGCTGAGCCACAGCAAGGCTCAGAGTCACACACTGCCCAGGTCCTTGCTCCAGCCAGCCCGCCCTGCAGCTGGGGCCCATGCAATTCCACCCTCCTCCTTGAGCAGCTGGGCCTTTGCCTTCCTTCACAGGACAGGAAAACAAACATTCCCTTCAATCTAAAAAATCCACCTTTTTGATAATACTATATGCATTGGTGGGCTGGTTTTGGGTAGAGTTGGTCTTCAAGTACGGTATAGGGCTGTGATCTGGATTTGCGCTGAACACAGGGCTGATAACATAGAGATGTTTTTGCTGTTGCTGAGCAGCGCTTAAACTGAACCAAGGCCTTTTCTGCTTCTCGTACTGCCACACTGCTGAGGAAGCTGGGGGCGCATGGGAGGCTGGGAGGAGACACAACACCAGTCCTGAGCTAAGACAGGTGACCAAAGGGATATTCCATACCATGTGATGTAATATTCAGTATATAAAGTGGGGGGAAGAATGAGGAGGGGGGGGGCAGGGCATTTGGAGTGATGGAGTTTGTCTTCCCACGTCATCGTTGCACCTGATGGGGTCCTGCTCTCCTGGAGATGGCTGAACACCTGCCTGCCCCTGGGAAGCAGTGACTTAATTCCTTGTTTTGCTTTGCTTGTGTGTGTGACTTGTGCTTTCCCTATTAAACTGCCTTTATCTCAACCCATGAGCTTTCTAGCTTTTACCCTTCCGACTCTCTCCCTGATCCTACTGGTGGGGGAGTGAGAGAGTGGCAGCATGGGGCTTGATTGCTGGCTGGGGTTAAACCACAATTGGGACACCAGTATTTATGTTTACTCCCTTTAAAAACAGGTATTTCTGTTGAGGGACCCAGCACCACCCAGGCTTTATGTTCATTAATGCTGTTTGCTGCTTAGAAAACCTGGCTGGATGGCCAGGCCAAGAAATGTGGTGAGAATTAAATCCAGCTGGTGGCTGGCCACAGGTGGCATTCCCCAGGGCTCTGTTATGTTATGTTATATATGCTATATATTTATGTTACTGGCCCCAGTGGTCAGTCCTATTTAATATCTTTATCAATGACCTGGTAAAGTGGATTGAGTGCACCCTCAACCAGTTTGCAGAAGACACCAAGATTGGTAGGAATGTTGATCTACTGGAGGGTAGGAAGGCAGAGGGAGCTGGACAGGCTGGATCAGTGGACTGAAGACAATGGTATGAGGTTCAACAAGGCCAAATGCCAGGTCCTCCATTTGTGCCACAACAACCCCATGCAGTGCTACAGACTTGGGGCAGAGTGGCTGGAAAGCAGCCCAGCGAAAAAGGACCTGGGAGTGCTGGTTGAGAGGGGCTGAACATGAGCCAGTGTGTGCCCAGGTGGCCAAGAAGGCAATGGCATCCTGGCCTGTATCAGGAATAGCAAGGCCAAAGGACCAGGGCAGTGATTGTCCCTCTGTACTGGGCACTGGCAAGGTCATATCTTGAACCCTGTGTTCAGTTGTGGGCCCCTCGCTACAAGAAGGACACTGAGGTGCTGCAGCGTGCCAGGGATGGGCAAGAAAGCTGGTGAAGGGTCTGGAGCACCAGTCTTATGAGGATTGGCTGAGGGAGCTGGGGGTATTTAGGCTGGAGAAAAGGAAGCTCAGGGGAGACCTTGTCACTCTCTACAACTACCTAAGAGAAGGTTGTAGTAAGGTGGGGTCAGTCACTTCTCCCAGGCAACAAGCAACAGGACAAGAGGAAATGGCCTCAAGTTGCATCAAGCAGGGGATTAGATTTGATATTACAAAAAACTTCTTCATGGAAATTGCTGTCAAGCATTAGAATAGGCTGTCCAGGGAAGTGGTTGAGTCACCATCCCTGAAGGTATTTAAAAGACACATGGATGGGGCACTTAAGGACACGGTTTAGTGGTGGACTTGGCAGTGGCAGGTTAACAGCTTGATTCAGTGATCTTAAAGGTCTTTTCTAATCTAAATGATTCTATGATTCTATAATTAGTGGCAAAAGTCTGCTTCTTTCCCCTTTTTCTGTCAAGACCATGGGTTCTTCATTAATAAAATTCTGGCCTTCCCCTGGAAACTCACTTTTCTTCCCAGTGTGTAGGACATGACACATTACCTCATCTCTGCTAATAAGTTCATTGGAGAAAGTCAATCCAGGCATCAGGCCCCTCTTCTTCAGCCAAAATATAGCAGCAAAGGAACCAGAAAAGAAGATGCCTTCCACTGCAGCAAAGGCAACCACTCTCTCACCTGTTTAACATAACACATTTTTCATTAGATACAAATTGCTGTATTGCTGATCAGCAAGATGCACCATTTGCATCAGACAGAGTGATGCTGGAGAGGAGCAATCCCCTTTGCAGCACCAGATGCTGTCTTTGACCACATCCTGCAGCAGATCCCAAGCCACAGAGGGTCTACACACCCCACAGCACTCAGCCATAGGCAACCCCAGCAGAACTGAAGAACCAGGGCACCCACTGAAGCTGCCACAGGTCAGAAGCAAAAGAATGTAATTGTCCGAAGTGGCCAAGACATTAGTACTCCATTATCTCTTTCTCCTGAAAGGCTGAAAAGCAGCTGTGTTAATTGACAGACAGAACTAAGAAAATAGTCAATCTCTTATAAATT
Organism: Edolisoma coerulescens; assembly: GCA_013397115.1. Classification (NCBI taxonomy): domain Eukaryota; kingdom Metazoa; phylum Chordata; class Aves; order Passeriformes; family Campephagidae; genus Edolisoma; species Edolisoma coerulescens. The sequence goes on along the minus strand of VWZW01004700.1, from coordinate 1,202,317 downwards.
AAACAAAAAACTCTACCCCACAATTTCTTCTTGTTGGGAATCTACATGAAATCATATTCTTAAAAGACTGAAAGACTACAGAACATAAGTCAAGACACAAATAACTATTTGTGTTATCCCACCTTTAATCCAAGGAAAGCAAGGCATTATTGATCCCAGTTCTCTCTGTTCTCTACATGAATGTATTTCTTCAGACTACAAGACCATCTGACTGTTTACTGAAGCCACATCATTCCATGTACACTACTTCAAACAACTTCACAGGTTCATTGCATATGTTCTAACATTAAGAGCTTTTGCAATAAGTTCTGGTGCCTTTTCCCAATAACAAATGCACAGAATTTTGTTAATAAAATAACCCAAAATAGCCAGATGTCCCACTTCTTCTATGAGACACAAATACCAACTGCTGGCTCATCTGATGAAATTCAAGTTAGGAAAAAAGCACAGAGAACAATATCAACTTAAAAGTATCACAGAAGTTATTAAGGAATGAATTTTTCTGGCAACACTAAAATTCTCAGTGGTTATTTCTATAGAGGAATGGAGAAAGGCTGCTCATAAAATATAGGTTTAATGAAGCACAAGCCTGATTACATATCTGGATAAAATGCATGAAGTCTGGAGGCAGGGAGCAGGGGCTACACTGCTTTTTGAGTTAGGGAACCTTCTGATTCCTGGCACACCCCACACTGCTGGGAACCAAACAAAAGGATGATAAAGGGGCTCCACACACAGCAAGCAAAGCCAGACTGGGGAGGCAGTGGGAGTGCCAGAACAGAACAATGTACAGCTACAAAAAATAACCCTTCTCAAAAAAGAGCTGTGAACAGATACCATGAAAGAATGATGTTCAGATTTATTTTGTTCACCAGGCTGAATCTCTCCATCTCCCACATTTTCTCAAAATATAGAGGATGTCTGCTTTAAAAACTTCACCAGAGTGCACCCATTATGCCTTTCAGCTACAGCACACCCATCAGAGTCAACACTGTAAGAATGCAGAACACTGGAAAGGATGCACCGCACCATGCTGATGGAAGCTGAGCCAGTGCCCCTGCTCTGAAATGAGATACAAAAACTAGAAACCTGGTCCCAACAGCAAACCAGAAACATCAGAAAATAGATGGTTCTTGAATTGTTTTTTGTCCAGGCTCAGTCATGCCTCAGTTGCAAAAAACCCCCATGGATTTGTCTATATGAACATGAACACAGAAAATGCCTGGACTTGCAAGACTTCAGCTGCCCAGTTCTGAACACCAAGTACAAAATAAGAACCAACTAGAAGAAATAATCAAAACTAGAAAATAAGGCCTACAAGCAAAAACTGAGGAAACCAGGGTTGTTCAGTATAAAGACAAAAAAAAGACAGAGAAATCTACAAGCATTTTTCATAACATGATTTCAGGGGGCACTGCCACTGCTGAATTTCTCTAGCTGAAGATAAAAACATACATGCTCACCAAAAGTTACTTCTAGTTCTTTAGTTAAACCAGAGACCCAGAAGCCACTACATCTGTGGAGAATTTCATTTCATGTTCCGGGGCTGCAGCTTACTCACAGAAGATCAACAACAGAATATATGCAACAGAAACAAATTTTTAAAAATCTACATACCAAAAGTGGATTCTTGGTCTTCAATCCACTTCAGAGCCCAGTCTGCTTTCTTCTTAACACAAGGCATTGTTTCAATGGCATTAAATAAGAAATCCCTATAGAAGAAAACAGAGACAAAACATCAAAGTAGTGATTTATGTAAATCTGCCCTGGTTGTCCCTTCCAACTACACCAGACAGAGGATCCCATCACGAAAGGCTCTGAACTAATCCAAGTAAGAGACCACTCCCACCCCAAAGGAGTAATGATCTGTCCTGGTTTTGTCTGGGATAGAGTTCATTTTCTTCCTAGTTGTTGTACAGTGCTGTGTTTTATACTTATAAAGAGAATTATGTTGATAACACACTGGTATTTTAGCTGTTGCTAAGCAGTGTTTACACAAAATCAAGGCCTCTTCAGCTTCTAACCCCACCCCCCCAGTGAGCAGGCTGGGGGGCACAGGAAGATGGAAGGGGACACAGCCAGGAGAGCAGACCCCACATGGCCAAAGGGATAGTCCATACGATGTCATGCTCAGAATATAAACTAAGGGGAAAACTGGTCAGGGGCTGCTTTTTGGGAACTGGCTGGGAATCAGTCAGCAGGCAGTAAGCAACTGCATTGTGCATCTCTTGCTTTGTATATCATTATTATTACTATTTTCCTTTTTTTTTCCTATCCAACTGCCTTTACCTCAAACCACCAGTTTAACTTTTTTCCCCAATTCTCTCCCACCGCACTGGGCGGGGGCAGGCAGTGAGTGAGCTGCTGTGTGGTGTTTAGCTGCCTGCCAGGTTAAACCACGATGTGATCTCTGATAACAAGGGCAGAGGGAGGCAAATGTGCAGAAGGCAACAAACCCAAGGGCTCAGGGGAGGCAAGCTGTAAACTCAAACATCCCATCCCAGGAGGATCACCCACCAGACCACAGTGCCTCTCAGACCTGAAGCCAGCCACTTCATGGAGTCTATCCATGCAGCAAAACCTCATCGTGCCCAACTCCACAAAAGGAAATGGACAACTCCCACATGCACAGACTCTGTTCCCATGCTGAACACCTGAAAGGAAACCTTGCAGTTCTCCCACCGTCACCAACACAGGATGCCACCGTGGGAAAGCAAGCTCTGCCTGACCATCACCATGGTGGAGTCTCTGTGGGAAAGTGCTGCTTTTCAAATGTATTACTGTTAGGAGGTTCTTCAGACAACAAAGGTGATGGAGCTCTCCAAAGAACTCAATCATTCAAAAATAAGCAGTTCAAGTTGTATTAAAAAGCACTGACAAAAAAAAGGCTGAAAGGATGCAATGCATTGACTGCTGTACATTAGAAATACCATTTTGATCACGAGTACTTGATTTCCTCAGGCTGATCCTTTGCTGATGCAAGAGCAAGCACCGCAGGAGCGCGATAACCTCAAGGAGCTCATCTAACTTTTAACATTCCACATAGTCCACACTTCCAGCAATACAAGATTTATACAAATATTAACTAACCTT